>VWZN01015660.1:564619-592713 GCA_013396955.1 Regulus satrapa | reverse complement strand
TTTTTTTTTTTTTTTTTCCAGGCAAAAATAGGAATATATTAGCAAGAATTCTCATAAGCAGGGTATAAGAAAAAATTACATGAAAATTCTTTTTGTCTAGCTGATGAAAAGGCAAAAAATCCCCAAATCCCAACAACGTGGCTTAACCATTGGTGGTGAGATGATGAAATGACAGCTGCTGAGACCACCTGAGACCACCTGCTGTTACCACCGGTGCACGTCCGCCGGAATAAGTGACATTGTATTTAGGTCAATTTTACCTAAAGTCTTTAAAATGTGGGAACAGTTACATCAGGGTTCACTCATACTGACAATTTATATTTTATCATAACAGATGACCTTTTTGCATCTTACTCATTCAGTTGTTTTTCTGCTAAACAATTCTTTTAGTGGACAGTCCATTCTCAGCAACCTGCAAGACCAATGTCACTTATAACAACAGAGAAGTCATAGAGATTTGAGTGGTGAGTAGCTCACTGTTTTGTTATGGTTGTAGCTAATTACTCTTCAAGCTCTGCTACTTCAGAGGGATTTCACTCTTAGGGCCTCTAAACAGAAATCAGTTAGTTTTGGCAGCCACTGCTCTGCCGTGTAACATTCATCAGTGTCTTTCCCTGGCGTTTCAAAGGCAACACTTACATGTAATGGTTTTGCTGTGAAACAAAACAGAGAAGGAATATTGTGGTGTTGAAAACACATTTCACAGGGTTGTTACAGTTTTTTTGGAAGGATGCCCTTTATTTAATTAATCTTTCTGCATTTTGTTTTTGCATTTTCCATCACCATTTTATTATTCTCTGATGGACTTGATCCCCAGAGCTGGCTCCAGGGAAAGGTCTGCTAGATTGGACTGTGGTGCCTTCCACCCGGAGTATTTCCAAGAGCCCTTCATGGTTCGCAGTGTGGCGTGCAGGCCTACTGTGAACCATCAAATGATCTGTTTTCTTTTCCCTTGAGGTGAACCACACTCGCTTGTATAAGAAAGCAAAACCTCCACAGTAGACCTGAAAAGCTGCCTACTGCTTTGGAGAGGGCTCCAACGGGCCTTGATGTAAAACCCTGACCCCTGTTAATGGGATTCTATTGCCATGAAGCCTCCTTCAGACATTTATTTATTAGATGTGTATTTATTATATAAGGAGGTGATGCCAGTGTGCTCTGCTGGATTAAAGGTTGTTGAGCCTCATGATTATTCTAGAAAGATTTATTTTCCTCTGAACGCAATTACACACCAGTCCAGTGAAATGAGCACAGTGGAAAATCTCACCCCACTGCTTTGATGGACTAAGCTGGTGCCATCCGCCGTCTGCAGACAAGGGCTAAAGAAACTGGGACATTTTCATAATGTTACTGAATGACAGCTGAGGTGTTAAGTAATTTCTCTGGTAGACAAGCACCTGGAAGAAAAAAAGTAGCTTGCCTTTGGCAGAGCTATGGCTGAACTCATTGTCCGGGCTGGGATCTATCCAGACACGTCATGGCTTTGGCTACATCTAAATAAACAGCTTTGAATGCTGATTTAGAGGTATTAATGGGTTTCTTGCATCATTTATGACTATGTGTAGTGACAATTGTTCTGCAACAAATCCACCACATAAATCAGGTGTGTATTTTGGCATCGTCAGCCCTGCACAGAAAGGCAGCCCTTAGGTGAGGAAAAGAAAAGTTGCCTCATAAATGTCAATAAGAAACTCATTCCATCAGATGCCAGGAAAAAGAGAAAACCCCCTAGTAGCAATACAGCAGGGTTACCATCCATGAATGTTGATGAACTATCAACAAGTAACTGTTCACTCAAAACAATCTTTTGTTGTCATTAATACATAGTCAGAGAGATTAAAAATAAGTTGGCATCAATTTATTTTATAATATATCGGGCTTGTCTACATTTCTGTGTGTATATTTTTCAGCTTGCAACCTAACTGAAGTTTATTTAAACAGTTTTATGAGTTATATATATTAAGGAGTTGGTTTAGGCTCTATTTGCAGGCTATGTACTGGCTGAAAATAACTGTAGAGTAAGTTTGATAGAAAGTCATGTAAAGCAGTGAGATTGCCTTTTTGTGCCTGATGGTATGGATTCTCATTACCAGAAGTCCATTAGATGACATGTGGACTCATTAACCACACATACCCAGTGAGAGTCACGTGTTGATTCAGCTGCTGATTGCAGGCTTGAGCTTTCAGTTTTCTGTATAGCAAAGTCTGCATGTGCTTGAAGGCTAAGAAGTTTCTGAGAATTTACAAGAAAAATTTGTGTTTATTTTGTTTTCAAATTTGGAGATTTTGAAATGAGGTTGATATTTCAAACACTACTCTGAGTTCTGCAACTTAGTTCCATCTTGGGTATTCAGAGCCATTTAAAATCTTGAAGACTCTGCACCCCCAACAGTCATTGAAAAAAGACACTTCCAGGGGACAATTCAGAATTCTGCAACCTTCTCAAAATCCACTGGCCACAAGAGGAATATAAAAACTTAGGTTCCTCTGACTTGGTTGCTAGAGCTAAATACTTGACATGAGGTGACTGAGTCTGAGTTTGAGTAGGAGGAAACAGGTAGAGAGGCACACTAAATGAAAGAAAAACAGACTTTATCTTGACTTCTTTTTGTTCCCTTCCTCTTAAACAAACAAATAAAGAAATTACAGATTCATTTTTTACTGGATTATAAAAAATTCTCTTTGTGGCAGCCTATTTCCAGATCCTGTTCTTCCACAGTCAATCTGTGAAATGGAAATTCAGGATACTTGATACCAGACTCTAGAACAGCTCTTTGCCCAAATTATACCAGAGTAACCAAACGGGAGCTGCCTTCTTTGGGAACCAATACTACAAATCCTTTCTATGGATTAACAAATATATTTCTGTTTCTAAAAACATGCGGAAATGTTCCATCTAAATAAATATTTTACATAAATAAACCTAATATATTTATCTACAGAACAGCGCTTTAGGAGGTTTGCCAGTTCTAGCTCCCAATATGTATTGTCTGTGTTTAACAAAAGAAAAAACAAAACCCCAAACCAAACCAACAGACAAACAAACAACCACAAACAAACCAACAAGACCACAAAGCACAAGTTTGTTAAAAAATAAGAACTTGCTGCACATTCCAGGGTGTCTCCTTCAAGCAAGAAGAGGTGCCCCTCTGGATGCTATGATTTCCAAGACCTTATCCATGGGAAGCAGAATATAAGTTACACTTCACTTATTCTAAACCTCCTCAAGCAGCAAGGGCTCCTTTCCCCTCATGGGAAGAATGAGGCAGATCTTAAAATGAACTCACTTTTTGATCTTCATTATTTATGAAGTCTATTAGAAACATGCTATTTGTGTGTGAATTTCAAATGAGGAGTAGGGTGAACAAATATATTCGCTTAGTGTATGGCAACATGATGGATGTGGTAAAAGCTGGCAAAAGTTAGTTTGGGTGGAATACATGTTAATTTCTTGTTATTGTTTCTTCTGATTCAGATGATGATATGATCATTCAAGTGCTCTAGTGTGTCGAAAGGTGCTAAGCATGTCTAAAGAGGGTAATGAAGCTGGTGAAGAGTCTGGAGAACAAGTCTGATGAGGAGTGGTTGAGCGAATTAGGTGTGTTTAATCTGGAGAAATGGCGGCTCAGGAGGGAATTTATCTCTCTCTATAACTACCTGAAAAGAGGTTGTGCTGAGGTGTGGGTCACTGTATTCTCTCAGGTAACAAGCGTCAGGATGAGAGAAAATGGCCTCAAGTTTCACGAGGGAATGTTTATATTGGAAATTAGGAAAGAATTTATTCACTGAAAGGGTGGTCAGGTGTTTGAACAGGCTGCCCAGGGAAGTGTTTTGAGTCACTGTCCCTGGAGGTACATGTCGCACCTGGGGATATGATTTAGTGGTGGATCTGGCAGTGTTAAATTGGTGGCAGGACACAAGATCTTAGTTGTATATCCCAACATTAATGATTCCATGAGTCTATGAATTTCATGCCCAAGTGTGACTGAGGAACCGATTCCAGTGTCGCATGAATTCAGCAGGATGGCTGAGGTGCAGTGGTCCCAGCTGGAATAGGATCTAGTCTGTAAGAAAAACATTCCTTGTGGATGAAACCCTGCTTTATAATTTAGTGAAACTTATTAATGAATGGGTTGCTGTAACAAAAGGTAAAGTGTGAAAACAGTCCCAGACTGCTCAGCAAACTGATTTTTATTTTATGCCTTTTGGCATCCTCATGGTTTGGGTTTCTCCTATATTACCAACATCCATAAAACTCAGGCTCCTGGGTTTCTGGTATATTAGCTGGTTTGTAGGGAAGGTTAGCTCAAGTTGCTCAGGCTGTGCTTACCCTCAGTACAGTGTCACAGGCCCAAGAGGCTCAGCTGTGATCACTGCCAGTAGAGACTGTACACTGTTATTACTGCAACTATCTCTGGGAATTAACCCTGAGCCATTCAACTCCTCCACCCTTGACTCTTGCATGCATCCTTGCTTCTCAAGTGCTATGGCATCATTTGGCCAGGCAGACAGTGCAGACTGGTGCACTCCAAGAGTTTTCTGTACATGGAATAGTTTCCTCTCATGTAGAGATATTTTCTTTGTCATGGAGACTCCAGTATCTCTGAGTTGTTTTTTTGACAAAACAGGTTGAATATGAGAAGGCTGCTAAAGTCTATGCACTTTGTGTGATGTGAATATTGTTTCAAAATCTATTTTAATTTTTTTTTGCCTTATTAAGTTTCTAAGCACAAATATTCCAAGTATTTATACACAGGATAAAAACAATTTAAATCATATTCATACAAATGCCAAAGCCTTTCTACTTCTGATCCACATCTATGTTTCCTATCTGCTCTTCCTATTTTCACTCATCTTCTTAGATCATTTAAATTAATATTAACAGCAGAATACATTCCCCCAAATTTCCACTTCTCTGCCTTCCTCTGAACCAGCACCTTGAAGGCTGAAAGAAGAGCATGATTGAGAGCAGAGTTGTACAGCTAAAAATCTCCCCTTACAGAAATAGAGAATAAATCTGGTCTCTTCAGTGTCATATGTCCATTTGCTCCTGAAACAAAGTGCCTTGAGGAATCAGGTCAAGGCTGGACAGAGGTGGTGGACACACTGAAATTGTGGCAGCCCTTGTCCCAGCCTCACTGTATGATGTGGTGCAGCTTTGAGTGGGAGTAGCCGTGCCAGGACACAGGAGCCTGTGTGGACCAGTAGCTGGGTGAACAGAGAGATGCAGAGACAAAACCCTCTGGTTAAAATGCCCTGCAGCATAAAAAGCACTAGACACACATCAAGAGACCTCCTTTTGCACTCTGGGGCTGCACCAATTCTGCTGCTCATAATTTTCTGTTGATTTAGTCACAGTGGTATAAAACTGTTTATAGACGAGCACTTCATATTGAAAAGAATGCATATTTAACAAGTTTGATTACTGCTATTCCATAGTAATGGTAGAATGCCTTTTCTGACTTAGGTCCAGATTTTGTGTGAATGGAAAAAGAGAAGTAAACCCTTGACACACTTGTCTTTAGCTCAATTCTTGAAGCTTTGTCCTTTTTTCCCCACGATGCCCCATATTTGCAAGGAGACAGATCATCACCCTGTTCTCCTTTTGTCTGTAAATCTTATGAATTCAGGATCTATTTTTTCCTTTGGTTCCCATCATATTTAGTTAAGCAAATTTATTCCAAGGCAGTATTGGAAAAGAAATGTTTTAAATAAAGAAGTGCTTCCCAAAATCACATGAGGAAACCCATTAATCCAAAGAGTTACTGAATGAGTAACATTCAGTTTCGAAATGGATGTCTCAGAGGTAAAACAAAAGCTTGAACTGAACACAACATAGTTATGTGGTAATGCTGAATATTTCACTATTTTTCACTGTGCTGAAATACATCAATAACTTCAAATTACACACATTTTTAAACACAATTAAGAAATTGCACTGAATTACAAAAGCCTAAATTTTGGTATAAAGCAATTAAAATTTTCTGATGAAAACAACATTTGTTGCAAAGCTTTGATCTAGGATGATGCATTAACAAATTGGGAAACAACAAATTACTACATTTTACATCCGGGGCCTGTTTCTGGTTGCTTAATTGCAGGCAAGTTCCTCTGCAGTTTTGGAGGAGATGGCATCTCTCCCTGCTGCTTCCTGTTTAATTTGACATGGTTTCACCGACACTTCACTGAGACCTGGACCCAATCTTGTTCACAGGACCTGTTTAAAGATGAGAGGCAGAATTAACAGAATTTCCCTTTTTCTTGCTCTGGGGAGCCAGAGAAATGTTCTCAGTGTTCTCTGCTGTGAAAGGAGTAGAGTCAAGCTCTTCTAATCTTCTTGAATGTGGCAGAAACTCCTTTGCTATAGGATTTCCTGCTATGTAATTGAAATGTTTGCCTCAGACGAGGAATTTACTTCCACCAGGCACCAATCTATCCTTACATGCCAGACTGGCAGCTTCCTTTGTTGTTTTGAAGAGGCTGGAAATTCTTTCAGGAATTCTTTCAGACCTGTGCGACTAAGCCTACTATTTAGTTACTTTCAATTGTATCTTTGTGGGATACTGAAGTTTGAACAATGCCGTTTCAAGAGCACAATTCTCATTCTTCTTTTCTTCATTATTTCTTACATGCTGCCAAGTCATAATTGTGACCCTTTTGCAGTAGGTGTTCCTTAAACATTTACACACTCCCTCTCCCAAAGAGCTTGTAATTTAGCACAAAGACTCAGCCAAGACAAGATTAAAGGAAAAAAACTCAGAAGCCAATCATTTGGATGGGGTTGATATACACTAGGTCAGGCAGCACCAACTATGTGCTGAGGCATTTTCAATTCCTCTTACAAATTTCTTGCTGACTCCATATTAATGGTTTAAATAACCATATTCATATACACATCCCCCTTCTTTTTCATTTCCTTCTCCTCCATAGAATCCACTGACAGATACTTATGCATACCACAAACATCACATTGAATTAAATAATATGGATAAAAAAACCCCAAAATTAACCCTATTGTAAAGAGAGCTCCATCTGACATCCTGTCAGAAGATTCATTCCTTCCCTTCAGCACACATAATCAGGGCAATCATGACTGAATGCACAGGGATCAAATATTTCTTGCTGATATATTAGAAAAGGTTTATTCTGTCCAAGTTCTGTGACCTCCCTTGGCATCTCCAGTGAAACGTGGCAAATCCCAGCTGGCTGAATTAGATAGGTCATGATGCAGAAGCAAGTGACAGAAGTGATTTTTCAGCCTTTTTCAGAAGAGGTGGCTATGGAGACTGGTGGGATATGAAGAAATTAAGTTTCAACAGTTTTTAAGAAGGCTTGCAGGAGACTTTATTGAGGCTTGTAATTACATAAAGGGGGCTTACAAGAAAATGGAGGAGACTGTTTACCAAGGCCTGTAGTGTCAGGCCAAGAGGAAATAGTTTTTAACTGGAGAAGAGTAGGTTTAAATTGGAAATAAGGAAGATTTTTCTTTTATTACGTTTGAGGATGATGAGATACTGGAACAGGTTGTCCAGAGAACTTGTGGGTGTCCCACTATTGGAAATATTCAAGGAAAGTGGAATAGGACTTTAAGGCCCATGGCAGGAGGGTTGGATTGAATGGTCTTTAAAAGGTTCCTTCCACCAGGAGCATCCTGTGATTCTGTTAGCATATTCATTCATAAATGTTAATCTTGAAGCTGAGTGACCATTGTCATGTGATGGACATGATGCCCAATGGATGAGTAGGAAGAACATTAAGTTTTCTTGCTACCAGCATGGTTTCTTATCAGAAGGGTAGGATGGCTTTCAACTTCTTCTGGTTTAGGGCTTTTCAAGGTGGGTCTCAAAGGTCTCTGTGGACAATGCCTTGTGAAGACACTGTAGAGCAGCCCCTGCCAGGCACAGGGTCTTCGCAGCGCACATTAGAAACCATGTTAAATGTGGGGACAGAACAATTTAACTTCTACTATTTGGGAAATAAGATTTTTACTGTTTCATTTTCTTGTGCTTTTAGAATAAGATAAGTGATAAGGTTTTACTCTATCACCTCATAAACATGAAGTAATTATCAAAACTGTGCTAGAAAAAAAAAATCAGGATGAATCAGGGGCAGTAAATAAGGTTTTAAATCAAGTCATGTTTATTCCCATCTCTAGAAGACAAAGTAGACAAGCAGAGAGATGGACAAGCAATACTTTAACAGTGATACATTCACAAATATTCATAGAAACACAGAAATTGGAAGCGTGTTATAAGTGTGATGTTAAAAATGCTGAAAAGCCTGCTCATTTCTTGACACCATATGTCTGTTTCTTGTGTTAAAGGGTTCAGAAACATTGTTTATGGATATTTCATGACCATGAATGCCAAAAATAATAATCCTATTAAGTTTAGTCCAAATAGCATGTAATGAGATTCAAAATGATATGTTAAATACACATTCTAATAATGAAACTAAAATTGCTTTACAAATAGCATTGGAGAACATTAGCCTATTTTGATTCTAATAATTACTTGCATCCTGTGTTCCAAATCTATTCAATATGCTTTGCTTAAGAACAAATATTTGTTCTACTAATTGTTCTGCAATTCTCCTGGTTATTTTTAAAAGGCTAAAGGGCTACAAAAGACCAGCAGTTGTCTGTTAGAATAAGATCTGGTTGTTTTTTTTACTTTAATCATCTTACAGAATTTGAAGAAATTAGGTTCTCTAATACCTCTGTCTTTTGTCCATATTTCAGTTGTCTGTATTTTGTATACTATCATTAAACCACTTTTCAAGTGAATCTTTGCCAGACAAAACATAATTTTTCCTCGTAGAACATTCCATCCAAACCACATACAACCACTGTAGCCTTTTCTGGATTGTCCTAAGATATAGATTGTTGATTTTTAGGCTAGGCATAATTTCTCGTTTACATATTAATTTTTAACTATTAATATATTATGATCATATCATATTGTCAGTTAAAAAGGAACTATCAATACATTTTTGACTGCAGAAAAATGTAAACTATCTATAAAGAAACCATATGGTTTAAATGTTTCAAAATATTGTTTTAAATAGAAAAAGAACCACTATGAATGGGAAAGGAGCTCAGCTTTCGTTCACTTCTGGCTTCACAATGAAACAGCCTGAGATCTCAGTGGGTATTAGAAATGGACCAGAATTGTATAAATGCTACTTTATCCACCCCTTGAAATATTTATTCAGGTTTCTCTCCTTAAGTCTTTTACAGATGTGAAGTCGATTAGTCTTCAGTCTCACTGCCACAATCTCAAAGACCCAGTGTGTGGCCTCCAACACATGGAAAGATGACCAATGTGCAAGATGCACAGGGGACTTTTCAGATCTGAAGCCAACAGTCTGAAAAATAAAGTACCCAGGGAAAGTGTGTCTTCTTTCCACTGACAACGAGATCAGGTTCAAGAAGAAGCTAAGCATGCAAGTTAGACATCAAGACAAAAGTCAAGCAGACAGAACACCATTGTCTTAATTTTTCACTGCACTGTATTTGTATTTTTTCTTTTAAAAACTACTTTAACTTTGTTTTGTACCATCCAAATGGAGACTGTCTGAAGACCACTGTTAGATCATAACTTTTTGATAACTTCATCTCTTTCCAATTTCCCTACATTCTACTTAAAGGAGAGGAGAAACAGTCAGATAGTAAAAATGCCCATTTCAATATCCTGGCCTTAAAAATATCCTGTGTTTGAATGGCAATTCCTTTCTTTCTTAGCTGAGTTGCGTGTAATTCTTTTCACATATATGGAATGGCCCTGGGTATTGCGTACAGCAGGGATTTCTGAATACAAATTCAACCTGACTGCATACCATTGAAACAGAACTCAGTTGCTTGGAGAGTCTATTGGAGAATTCCTTAAGTCTCATTAATCACGTATGTGGTGACACTGGAGGGGGCTCTTTACTTTTTTATTTCTCATTTGTCTCTGATATTCCCTGTTTATTACAAAATCTCTTCCTTTGCTGGATTTATAATGTGGCTATTTTCCAATACAGTTGTATCCTTTCACTCCCAAGCGGAGCCACCCGTGTGTGAGAGCTAGGAACCTGGAGCTTTTTGATGACTATCCTTATTCTCCACAGAGCAAAGAAACCATGACAGACCTTGGAGATGCTTGATGGTGTGGCCCACCAGGAAGATGACAATTACAGATGGAGTTTGCTGATGCTGCTTGCACAATCTGATTCCAGTTCCCCCTGCAGCAGAATGTGTCTGTCCCTCCATTGTTCTCCAATAAATCTGTCATTTTAAAATACATATATACATGTCTAATTAGGAAATTTTTGAATTAATCTATTTTCAGCATAGATTCTGTCTTTCTATATTGATACTGAGATGAAAATTTGCAAAGATTTGTAGGTACCAAGATGTTTTTGAGGGTCAGGCCATTATAGAATTGCCTTATGGCGTCCAGCTACTGGTCCCTTAAGCAAATCATCTTTCCCATTTCCAATTTGCTCATGCCTCTCTAATCCAGATTCCTCTCTTGATCTGTACAGTGGTACATCGTGGCCACATACTCGGAAGATCAGTTGTTCCAGTCTGCTTTTTACACAAAGGTGAGATGCCAAGTAAATGGAATGCATTTGCAGAGAGGCTTCTCCTTGTGCTGGCAGTGGGGCAACTGAAAACACTCCAGAGGTCTGCAGCACATACTACTGATAATACTGAGTTAGAGCTCTGAAACTCCACTTCATTCTATGTGCAGAGCCCAAATTTTCAAGTGCCCATGGAAAATGTCACTTTTTGTGTGGCTAATGTTCATACCTCATTTGTCCACAGACATGAGACCTGAGTATTAAACCATAATTTGCTGTTAGGAGGCACCTAAGGTTCTTTTCCTAAGCTCATAGCAAATATTCTTTGTTTGAAAAATTTTACCTTTCAAATGAAAAACTGTGTGAAGGAACAAGTAAAAGTTGCAGATGTGCAAAAACTTACTGACCTTGGAAAAAAGAAAGACTAAAGAGGAATTTTAGTTCTGTTTTAAAATATGCACTGACATATATGCAGCATATGGAATGTCTAAGCATTATTCATATAAAATGACCAGCAAAAATAAATTTCTAATGGTATTCATGGAGCCTGACACCTTTATCCCCTCATTGCAAACAATACTTAGGTGGGTTTTTTTTCTCTTCATTTGATGTGGCTAATTCCCTTTCTGGTTTTGTGGTAGGAATTTGACATAAAAGAGAGCACCACTGCAGTGATTTCTACTAATTGTCGTGTTAAGTAACTTGATGCCAAGAGCTACCATAGGTGTTAACAAAAAATTGCTTCCAGAACATAAATGTGTGCTGCCAGCAGAATTTAACCTCAGGCTGTAAGAGTAACACTAAGACATGAGGAGGCTGAAGTGGAGTTCTGCCAGATTTCCCTGTGCAGATTATGCAGGTGTTTCCCTTAAAAGGAAAAGTTGATAATAGATATGATGGCAATTTATTTCCTCCAAATGATAGCATAGGCGAGTAGACTTTTTGGCATGAATTTTGACCAGGAAATAATTGGGATCTCCTCAGTAGTACTTAAATACATTTTTAATAGAAAGCATAAGGAAATTTATGTTACAATATATCATGTGTCAAAATCCCTGTATTTGATAAATGAAAAATGTTGGTGGCTGTTCTCATAATACTTTTTGAATTAGAAATAGGGGGAAGAATCAAGAAAATTGAAAATATAAATACTCCAAAATGAAAACATTTGAAATAGATAAGGTTTCATTTTATTTTTTAGCAGCTCTACTTGACAATTCAGGAAGATTTTGTTAAAACTTAATCTGCTGACTCTGCACCTGGGATGGAAGATTACCTTCTACTGCCTCAGTTGTCAGAGTCAGTCTAAACAGGTAAAGGACTGTCCCACCATGTCCTCAGTTACAGCAGTTTCATCTCCAAAGACACCAGCTGAAGTCACATCTTAGAAGAGAGCAGAAGTGTAACCTGTAGGGTGTCTTCTTCTCTCATTTGTAATGGTACAAATGAGCTAAAAGCAATGGAGGACTGATTCAGAAATGATAGAAAGTGGGAGCTGGGCTTCTAGATTGGACCCTCCCCAAGGGCTCATAATATCCATAACAGAATCAGAGGACTGAAAGTTGCTAAATTCAGATGCTAAGGGATTCAGTGAAACACATAACCAGCATTTCACAGTGACAAGCACTCACTCCCGGAGAGACAGACCCATAGGGGGATTTGAGAGTAGGGTAAAACAGGTGACATTGGCAGCGGAGTGACCCAGGCTAGTGTGGATGTAGCCCTGGCTGAAGTTCTCTCAGTCCATTCACCCATTCAGCTGCCACGCAGACACAGGAGACCCCTCAGCTGTTTGAGTTGGTTTTCTTGGACAAAGCAGGAAGCAGTTCAAACCCTACTGTAGTCACTGAGAAGGCTCCCATGTATTTGTGTGCTATAGGATGAAGAATACAGAAATTGTTTGCTTTGGGAAACAGCATGAATGTATCCTGGAGTGAACCAACTTGGGAAAAACAGTCTCACAGCAGTGATGTTCGAGTGAGATCTTCCTCTGCAAATCCCCATCTATTCCCTCCCCACCCTGCCATATATGTACTGTAAAAGATAACTGAACTGAGTGTTGAAAGCTTAGGAATATTGTGAGAAACATTATTCTTGGAACAACACATGTATGCATTGAGGGATGAGAGTGACGGTGTTCCAGTGTAGGGTGGTTAAGGGGGCTCCAACTACATTTAGATTAAGGCCAGATTTAACCTCAGCCCCTGAACATAGATGAATATTTGATTCCTGTTTTCCAAAACTAAAAGCTGAAATGGAGGACAATTGAGGGAAAAGAGGGAAATCACCACATATACAATGTTAATCTATGTGGGGAATGAATGAACAAGGTTAAAAATGGAGGGGCTTTATTAGTAAAGAACATAAATTGAATATTGACCAATATTTGCTATAAATGTTTAACATTAAACAGTTTAACAGCATTTTGAACTGGGGGATCTGCAAAGAAAAAAGAGGCCTGGAGCTCTTGTCTGCATCCAGGTTTCATCCTGTCTTTAATAGGACAATAAATGTGTATCAAAGTCAAGACATAAACTCTGGTAATTCTTCAGTATAACCTTTTCACATCACTTGGCAACTGGCTATTCAACTGGCTATGAAAACTGCTTTAGGAATATGTTAACAAGGAGATTTAAAGGTCTTTTTATAAGATCAACATATCTCTCCTCCTTGCAAACTCTGAGAAACAGAGTAACTAGTAAATGGAGCTGTAAATCCTTCTCAGTTTTTGAATTAAAATTTTAGCTTTATTAATGTAGCAATTTTTCCTCTTCAAAATAAGACAGAAATACTACAAAAAATAAGATAATATTANCCCCCCCCAAAAAAAACCCAAACTCAAACCAAAAACCTTTGAGTTCTTTCCTGTGTTTTATGTTCTTAAAAATAAAATTGATTAAGAGTGGTAATGTCAAAATCTGCATGCTTTTAATTTTTCAATGCAATTGTACAATCAAAAATGTTTTTAATGCAAAAATGTTGGCCAAATATAACAATACAATGTTTGAATAGTACCTTTCTTGAAAAGAGCAATGCCACTCATGATGATCAGTCAGTCACTGATATTCCTTGCTGCCCCTTGTTTTGTACTGTGTGGCATAGAAAAAAGGACTTTAAAATTCAGCTGATAGTCTAGAATGATTCCTATGGTTTATTCCCAGGGCTGGAGAAAAACAGAGCTTTGATGCTGCTAAGAAACATTTAGCTTGGATTGTATCAAGCGAGGTAACTTCAAGAACTAAAAAATAAATCTCTCAGGCTCAGCTGAAATATTTTTTCCCTCCAATTTCCTTCATTAAAAAAACCCCCACAAATGGAGTGGAGAGCTTGAGTCATGCACAAGTTCAGTGAAAAGATACTTTTTAGCTATAAGAACCAGCTTGTTGCCAATTTCCGTCAAAATAATTCCCCAGGTTAAATCCTGGTCCTATTGAAGTCATTGTCCAAATGCTCATTGGCTGTGTGGGGAGATCAGGATTTGTCCTGTTCAATTCATTAGTGATGGTATGAACCCCAAGTAGTATTATGCTTCCTTTAAAGAAAGAGAAGCTCCTACTTACTGTTTACATACTAAAGTTATTTCTCACACATTTATTGTGTTACTCTCCTTAATTTGGTGCCATGCTGGGTCCCTGTGGGATGCCACTCAAACATTATGTCAATGTTCTCAAAATTGAACTCCAGTGCTTTATTTTACAAATGGCTTATAGCAGATGTGTGGCACACTTTATTAACTTAAGTACCCATTAGTTGAAAATTTCATTAGTTTGGGGAAAGGGATCAGTTTCATCAATAGATCTGGTATGGGTGGACCCTTTGTGTCAACCTGACCCATATCAAAACGGATTATTGTTGTAAGTGAGACAAGTGACCTAATGTTCTGCCTATTATGCACACATGATCTATAACCTTTTAAAATACTAGTGTGGGAAAGGAGCACACTTCACTGCGTCCCCAAACCATGGATTCTTAACAGGTGGCAGTCCCTCTCTTAGCAACGTTTGCCATGGGCTGTCTGCGCCAGCATATGAATTATCAGGGGGTACAGTTTCCAACCAGGTAACCAGGGGAAAACTGGGATGGAGAATGAAACGAGAATAATGAACGGCCAAGCAGAAGTTTTAATGAGTGCAGCTGGTGGGCCTGGGTCTGTAGTGCCATCGTCTGACTGACCAGTGCATTTCAGCCTGAAGCATTCCATGCACTGCCTGGATCTGTTGGGCTAATAAAACCCCAGAGGTAAGGCTGGATGTCGTTACAGCAGGAACATATGGTACATTTTACTCCACAGTTTTAATGTTTTGATGCTGTTTATTCTTTGAATGATGGCAGCAGTAGTTTCCAATGCATTCCCTTGACCTTGTTTTGGAAACCATTTTAGGGCCAACTTGAAAGTCCATGCAAAAATATTTGGCAGGACCACACACTGAAAGGTGCACTATATAACCCCTTGGCTGTTTTGTGCAGCAGTTCTCACACCTGCCTTGAACTGATTGACCTTCTGAAGAGGAAAAAGTAAATCTGTCTGGAAGCCATGAATCATAGCATCATTGAGGTTGGAAAAGACCTTTAATATCATTGAGTCCAGCCATCAATCTGACGCGGCCAAGTCCACCACTAAATATGTCCCTAAGTGCCACATCTAAATGTCTTTTAAATACCTCCAGGGGTGGTGACTCAGCCACTTCCCTGGGCAGTCTGTTCCAGGGCTTGATAACCCTTTCCATGAAGAAATTTTTTTTCCAACAGCCAAACTAAACAGCCCCTGTTGCTACTTGAGGCCATTTCCTCTTGCCCATTGCTTGTTATTTGGGAGAACAAACTGACCCCTACCTTGCTACAACCTCCTTTCAGGGAGTTACAGAGAGCAATAAGATCTCCCCTGGGCCTCCTTTTCTCCAGGCTAAACACCCCCAGCTCCCTCAGGAGCTCCTTATAAGACTTGTGCTTCAGATTCTTCACCAGCTCCTGCACATTTAGGATCTCCCTGTTTCAGAATACCCAGTCTTCCTCCACTTCTTTGCCCTTCAGGACTGCCTGCTGTTGCAGGGAAGGTCATATAGCTCACCTCTCCTGAGCTCTGCACACTGTGGGGTGGGAAGCAAGAGTTAGGCTGGACAAACTGCCTTGTCTGGGACATCCCACTTCAAGTGCCATCCTTGGGGCAGCCATTTCCCTCCCATATATTCAACACTAGAATGCTGGTGATGTGATTAGAGGTGTGAGAAAACCAGGAAGATACCGGTCAGGGCAAACTGGAGTGATCATGTTGGAGTCTTTGACCTGATTTGGAGCCAATTTCTCCCAGCAATATCTGGACAGTCCACACATAGGACCAGTCGAACAGAACTGATGTGGAAGAAAGTCTTGTTTTCAATGTTGTGAATTTGTGAGTCAAAGGGGGTGTTGTTTTTGCTCAGTGTTTGTAGAGAGAAAATTGGTCATGGAGTCACCTGCTCATCTTCAATAATAAAGAAAGGTTTTCCTGGAACAAGAAACTTCCCCGTGCCGTTAAATAAAATCAAACACAAAACATAGAATCAATAGAGTCCAAAATAATAGGAACTGAGATGGGCAAACTAGATTTCCTAGTTTAGTGGTGCCTTCTTTTATCCTTCTGCCCACTTTGATTGATTCTCAAGTTTGTGTTTCTGTCAGTCAGCTCAACAGAGAGAGGTTGTCTAGCTGCTGCAGACCTTACAGGTATGCACTTGTACATCTAGGAGACAGAAGTTAGGTACAGAAAAAATGGCTGAGAAAATCAGAAGGATGGAATATGTGCCTTGGCCAGCATACTCCCAGATTCTAAGTGGTTGTGGGACACTTAGTTCCCACCCACTTGTTTCCCACCTCTGAAATTTAAGTCTATTTGCCTCCTACAGAAAGCGTTTTCAGGTAGACTGAAAAAAATTTATGAGAGAATGAAGTATGTCAATTCTTATAGTGTCACATCACTATAAATCATGTTATGAAACAAAACCATGCTAACATTGTTATGTTTAATCTTTTGTCTGTTGCTGAACAGACAAAGAATTTATGGAGTTTTAATTCAAATCACTGCTTCTGCTGACAAGCTGAGGTCCTTCCTCCCTCAAGTGAGGAGGGAAACACGCAGTTGCTTCTTCAGCTCAGGTTCATTGCAGTAATTTCAGTATATTTTGCTGGGAAGTGCTTTCTCACAGGCAGGTCTCCCGTGATACCAATATGAAGTGTACACGATATTCTTTCCCTGTTTCCTCTAGAGCCTAATATATCCTTTGCAGCACTTTCAGCTTGAAATGAAGTGTATGACCGAAAGTCTATAGAATAACATGAATCACTGTACAATAATTTATAGGGTCACCTCATAATTACTATTGAGTATAACATGACTCCGTTTATTGGAACATATACAGGAGAAAGGTTATTTTTGAAATTTTTCTTGTTTATTCAAGCCAATATTGCTCCACATTTCAATGGATTTATTGACACCACATTAAAAATAATCATTGTCAAAACAACTGGGAGAAAAAAAGAATTTAAAGGTAGAAACTTCCTGCTCCCGAATCTTTCTTGCAGAGAGGAAT
This sequence comes from Regulus satrapa, assembly GCA_013396955.1. Lineage (NCBI taxonomy): Eukaryota > Metazoa > Chordata > Aves > Passeriformes > Regulidae > Regulus > Regulus satrapa. The sequence continues at coordinate 575,581 of VWZN01015660.1, read as the reverse complement.
GGAACAATCTATGGCCCGGCTTTTCTGTAAAAGGTGATTTTTTAATCACCTTTTAAAGAACTGAGATCTACTCAAGGATTGGTAATAAGAATGGACTAAACCAATGATAACAAAACATGTTGCATGATAGTTTTCCAAAAAAAAAATCATGTTTTATTTGGAAGGAAAACAGATTAAAGCAAAGAAGAAGTCAACGATTTAAAGGAGGAGAGTTATGTTTTGGGTTTGTTTTGCAGATTTTCAGCGTTCTGCACTGTCCCTAAGTTATAATTCCCAGTGCCTTTGTCCATGGGAAAGGATGAGGAGGAAGAGTAAAGGAAATGTGCTCAGACCAGCGGTGCCTTGAGTAGTAAATGGAAAAATCTTCAGGCAATCCCAGAAGCAGTGTTTTACAAAAAATCTAACTTTGGCACATGTTTGTCCCGCATGTTTGAGACCTTGCTGAATTTTACCAAAATTTGCTGGGTGAAAAATCACCAAGATTCTTTGTACCACAGTAGTGTCCATAGAGGCTTGGCAACCAGAGGATATCAAAGCCTGTGCAACAAATATTCTGTGTTCAGAAGCCCAACTTGTTGCTGTTCTGGTATTTAGGATCTCTTAACGCCATCACACATTCCAGATGTGCATTCCAGACTGAGCCAGTTCTGAACGTATACTTGGCTTGACCAAACATGGAGGGTTTTATTCCAAGTAGAGATGTATTCATTTGCAGTCATCAAAAATGTATATTTATTGAGGGAATTTTGGGTACTGTATGCCAGCACACCAATTTAGAGTGTGTAGAGTAAAGAGGTACTGTCAGGCTGCATATGTTTCAAATATATAAATTCAAAGACAAAAATACTTAGAGACAGCAGATGGATTAGTGACACATTCAGAAAACTATGGGTACATGCATTCTGGTAAATTAAACAGTTTCAAGGAATGGGCACAAGCACTGGGATTTACTCATCCACACTATTCAATCATTAGAACAATCCTTGGTGTGGTTTTGGCCTAGAACAACTAACAACCTCCCAAACAATTCCTAGGTATGGCTTGTGAGTTAGTTCAGGCCAGGGACCATTGCCAGCAGGCAACATGCAGGCAGCTGTCCTATGCTAGAGGTTAAGAGAGTTTAATATTATGGATATGTCAGATTGTTCCAGATGGCTTGATGGCCCTGACACTATTTAGTTTACTAATATAGATTTAACCTTTAGGTTTTTATACTCATCCACTTGGACCTGTGACTCATGCGCACCAAACAAGCAGCTGTGGTGATTTAAGATGTTATTGCACCTGAGCTCTTTGTTACTGGCTCTTGCTGGAGGTTGCTGACCCCACTGTAGAGCTGCCAATACTAATGTACTTCAAGTGTTTCAGGACCAGTGAAGGTCAAGCCACAATGTGAGGTCTGTACATGTACTGAATATGGAGAAAAGATCAGTTTAAGATTCTTTCCCCATGCCTTGAATCCATGTATTTATAGAGCCCAACATAAGGCCAGAGCTCTCACTGCTGCTGTTGCTGTCTCACTCTTCAGCACAGGATGCCCTTAATCATGACTAACTGTTTGGATAATGACCCTGTCCTAGAGCCCCTACTTGGCTTCCATGGGCTGTACTGCTTTTTGTGAATCTGTGTTTTTCTCTGTCTTTCCTGGATCTGTTCTTCCCTGACTGCTGTTGTGCAAGAGTTTTGCACCCTAAAATCTATATACCAATGATATTTTCCCCATTTGCAATCACTATTACCTTTAGACACAAATAAGATTTATAGATAATTAGTTTAAAGACCTTAGTTTGATGTCTGATCAGCTGTTCCTGGGAGGTTTATTGTGCATAGGGCTTCCAGCTGTTAGGAGGGCTGTGGTGGGGGTACAGAGATGCAAGGTGGTGCATGGGCATGAGGAACTGTCAGCTGCTGGTAGCACTACAATGTGGGACCAGCTGGGACTGTGCCTCTGCCTGAAGGGCAAAGAAGTGGAGGAAGACTGGGTATTCTGAAACAGGGAGATCCTAAATGTGCAGGAGCTGGTGAAGAATCTGAAGCACAAGTCTTATAAGGAGCTTCTGAGGGAGCTGGGGGTGTTTAGCCTGGAGAAAAGGAGGCCCAGGGGAGATCTTATTGCTCTCTGTAACTCCCTGAAAGGAGGTTGTAGCAAGGTAGGGGTCAGTTTGTTCTCTCAAATAACAAGCAATGGGCAAGAGGAAATGGCCTCAAGTAGCAACAGGGGCTGTTTAGTTTTGCTATTAGGAAAAAATTTCTTCACGGAAACACTTGTCAAGCCCTGGAACAGACTGCCCAGGGAAGTGGCTGAGTCACCACCCCTGGAGGGATTTAAAAGACATTTAGATGTGGCACTTAGGGACATATTTAGTGGTGGACTTGGCCGTGTCAGATTGATGGTTGGGCTCAGCGATCTTAAAGGTCAAGTCCACTTGTCAATGAAGGGCAAAATAAGGAGAAATCCACCATGGCTTCCGATCAGAAACTTCTGGGGCAGAATGTGAATGGACATGAAAAGGGCATAAAAAACTGTAAATAGACACAATTGAAGAAATTTCAGCCCTCTGGAAAAGGTTCACAACCTCTGGTGTACACATAACAGTGCTACAGACCCTCTTAGGAAGATGTGCATGTCTGCGTGAATGGTCTTTTTTGTGTATTTTTTCTCTGAGTGGACAACATCTCAAGAAAATTACACTTGACAACCTGATAACGAAAGACAAGCCCAGAGGAAAAAAATCATTTGACATGGGGTTTTTGTTTTCAGGATCCCCTTGTTTTCCTACAGTGCTTCTTTGGCTGGAGAAACACAAAGCAGTAAATGTAATTTAAAAGGCATCCTTGACATTTGTGAGATCCTTAGTATCATAGCACATGCCATTCTTGCCCTCCAAAATATGTAGGGAAAGTGTGGTCATCTCACACACTGCATAAGAACAGCTGCTGGTTAATGGTTTTTCTAATCACAAGTGAATTCTAATAACAAACAAATTCTACTGCTTCCTACTTTAAGCCAAGTATATGTGTTTATTTTAAGAACAAAGGCTCAAATGCATAAAGTATCACAGTTGCATTAGCCAAAAAAATTGTAGACATCCCATCCCTCTCCTCCCCAAAAGAAAAAGGAAGCATTATCTGGTTGACTGCAAGAGCAACATTCTTAGATTAATCTCAAAAATGCATCTAATGAGTAAGAGGAATGCATTGCGTCAAAACAAAAGATCACATTTACTGGCCCATCTTTCCACCAAAACAATTTCTACATGTGTTGAAGGTAAAAAATAGCAGTAAAGCAGGGACTCTATGACTACTAAATGTTTTGTAGGACAATTTTCTGTGACTTGAAATGTTAGTGGGAAACAGTTCACCTACATTACACTGAATAGCTTTGGGAGCTCAAGAATTGCTGAAGCCATGTTTAATACACATTTGTGTTGCATGGTCAAATGTGAGTTCCACTGAAAGATTTTCCTGTGTAGGACATTCATAATCAAGCCTTTCTTTGAGAAATCTCTGTCATTAAATAGGTGTGAATTTGCAGCCTTTCGGTGATTTTTGGGTGCAAATCCCAAAAAAGGTTTAGGTCTTATCATGAAATAGAACAATTCAGTGTAAAGTATCTCTTGCAATTGTCTCTTGATCCAATACCCTGCACAATGTAGAACTACCTTGGAAGTTATGTTAAACTTTTGAAGTCAGATGAAGTTTTTTGTGAATGTTCCCATCTGAGTTCTGAATGTGTCCAAAAGAAGAACATTCCACAACCTCTCCTGGATCTGTTTGCTAGTGTTTGATTATTCCCAGGGCATTTTTTCTTATCCTTCATATGGCTTTTTTTATTGTTTTTTGTCTTTCTGCTCTGAGAAGAGCTTGACTTTGCCTTCTCTATAACCATGCAACAGATCATGGAAAACAAATAATGTCTGTCCTCAGCCTTTTCCTCTTAAGACTCGGCAACCCCATCCATCTACCTCTTGTTTGCATGCTGTGTCCTCCAGCCCCCTGAGTAGGTTGCTGGCCACTGCTGAACTCACTTTGTATGTCCATAGCTCTGCTTCACTGGGGATTCCCAAACCAGACACAGTAATCCAGATGCAATCTCACAAATGCCAAATAGGGGAGAAGAATCTCTTCAGAGACCTGCTAGCTACAACTTCCCAGTATGCAGCTGGCCCTCTTGGGCAAAAGACCGTGCTGCTGACTCCTGTTCAACTTCTTATCACAAGGAGAGTAGAGACAGGTAGATATAACTTGTAAATACATATATTAGGCATTGCACATTACGTATTATATCTATATATATCCTACATTTTATCCTCCCCAAAGGAACAAAGTGTGCTTAAAATGTTCTCTTGCAACCTTATCCAGAGCGGAACAAATGTGCTCTCTGCTAACTACATTAAGGTGGGTATGGACAATCACTGTGGGAGTACTTGACTTCAGAAACAGAGACTGGCTGCACACCAGACCCAGAAGAGAAGTGGAGACGGGTTGAAGAAGCAGCTGAGCTTAGCATCAGACTTTCTAATATGTGCTGACTTTTCAGTATCAATCTTTGCAGGCTATGCTTTTCTACTTTAAACACTTTTTTTTTTTGGTTACAATTATTTGGTTTTTTTTAGTATAAAAAAGAAGAAGGTATGTAATTTTATCAAATAAATCATCTTCTCCCTGTTAATGTTGACTAGTTTGCATGCCTTGCTAAACATTAAACCAGACAAAATGGGACTTGGTTACATACAGTTAAGTAGCACACTCTTTGTGCACGGTAAATGAGATTACTATTTGTTATTTTTAAACAAATGTTCACCCGTAAAAAGAAATATCTCTATTAGACAGAAAAGTGACTTCACAAAGGTGCATTATGTGGCAGCCAAAAACTGAAACGGGTGGCAGATTATTTCCAAAGTTAAAAGTTTATGGTGAAACCACCATATAAATTAACTGCTAGCAGCCGTTGAGTCCATTCCTCGGATCATTTATCTGTATAAGAGTGTTATATGTTTGATGCCTGGTATGTATGATGGTTTTGGGGTGGACTAGAGTGTTTCTGAGTGATTTAGCATGTGAAATCAACTCCAAGTTTCTAATGCAATAGCATGATGACAGAAAAGAGAAGTCAATACATGTATCTTGATTTCTTGTTGCCATTACAGTGTGTCTATCTACTTCATGGTCTTCAGCACTGAGACTTATCAGATTATCTCCAGGACATGAGTTAGTTTCATTCTGACAATTTCATTGAAAAGCAGAGAAGTATAATTCCCATTTTACTCATGGGAAACTAATATATGAGGAAATGAAGTGGATGAATGATGCAGTGGATAAAAATACTGGCATAGGAACTCAACCCCAATCCAGAATGTGAATTATTAAAACTTGACCCTGTGTCTTCAATGGGTAACACATTTTAAGAGAAGTCAGACCTGGAGTATATATCAAGAAGATTTGTGAAAACCAAAAAGATAATGATGTTCATGGAAACCTGAAGAGGCACTGCACAGAGTACAGATGATATACATACACTTGGTCACAAAGAATTCACCAGGTCATTACTGGGCTAGAAAAATATCGACAAAATTTTTCTTTTAAAAAGTGTGTTTCTAACAGAATTGGAAAATTTAAGGTCAAATCTTTTGGAGGAGGAACTGGCCATTGTTGAATAAGATCAACTATATCACTTCACAAAATTGTGCAATGAATTCATCAGTGTATTTTAACTGAAATGGAGTGCAAAAAAAGAGAAATCTGCCTCCCTTCAGGACCCCAAAACTGCAGCTTTCTGGTTCTGTGTTTAAACAAAAATTGAAGTTTTGGAAGATGGACCTGGTGGAACACCCCTGTGAAACTGCTGAATTAATGGGTCCTGAGTGGGAAGAGTTACATCAGCTTACTGCTGACAGGCATATTGAGAAGGCTTGGCTGGCTCAAGGTGTTGAAATGAAGGGGATGACCTAAGGATCAAGGATTAACTTTAGGCTTTTAACTCAATAGTAATGTGCATAGTACGTGTGCATGTGTTTGCATGGATGTTTGCACATACAGACAGATGTGTCTGAGAGAGAAATGTGGAGTTTGTACTGCTGGAATATGGGCTATGTGTGAGAGATGTGTGTTCCTTCAGATCTGGCTGGTTTTCTGTTCTCCAGCTTCAAAATGAAATATTTTTGCATAACTGTCTATATTGTTTGCAAGTAGTTATAAGCCAGTCATTTCCACAGAGAAAAACAAAGGCTTATTAAGTAAACAAATATAGTAACAGCAGAGAAAGAGCGTTATGGAGACACAAGCAGCCTGCTAAGAATGGGAAATGTCTGTGCAAAGTGTCATGCAACCCAGAAGTAGTAGGTGTTGGTGAGAACTTTTTTTTATCTATTCTCTTTGAGAACATTCAAAGGTAGTAATCTTGAAATAAATTAAATTAACTTCCATGCTGAACTTTGGAGACAGTAATACCACCTTTCCAAATGTATTCCTTTTTAGCATCATAATATGATGCAGTCTCAATGGGATTGTGAAATGTAAAGGAGTGAACATATACCTGTGAAATGAGTTTCTGGCTAAATGCAGAAGTTTGATGTGGTTGCCTTAGTGTAGGGGCCTAATAATATCTTGTAACTGGCTTTGGATTTTCACTTCCAGCCAGGAGAGCCACTGATTTCAAACTTAAGAATATTACCAGTATTAGAAGGAAAGAAACAAATGATCTTTTAGAGTGACTGGTTGGCACTGTGTGGTGCTGTTTATGAGACTGGTAACAAAACAACATGTTAGCAGTTGAAGAGCTTTCTGAGGGTTCTATTGTAAAAGCCTTCCACAGATGAAACCTACGAAGAGAACTACAATTATCACTCCTTTCAGAGCAGTGGTAGAGCTGAATACAAAGGCATCCATAAAACACTTTCTACTGAAAACAGTCCTGAATAAAAACTACCAAGTTTTGTAGAAATAATCCTCTAGTCATTACAAACACCAGAAAATATACTACAGCAAAATAACAAGTTAACAAGTATGTTCATTATTTCCTCTACTTGGCAACAACGTTGGAATACATCTTAACTGTGGCAGAGGTAGTGGTAGCAGGGAAAATGTGGGGAAAGAAAAGTACAGTATGGAAGCTAAGTGGTTCTTTTCCATCCTTAGCCAAAGCTGCACAGAAACCAGGGCAGAATATTGTCCCGGTAAGAATAACCAGGCTGTCCAAAAACCCTCTTTCAGTAGTGTAATAGAAGTGGCAAGCAGCACTTTAAAAGTTGTATGTCTGATGCTTTTCCCCATGCATTGCCTTAATTAAGACCACCTTTACTCACCCCAGTGAGCCTCCTCTAAGTATCTAACCATGCCATTTGTCTGGTAGATGCAGTGAATATTTTTGTTCCTCATGCTCTCTATGCTGTGCATTTGGTTTACTCCTTGCTTCAGACCAAATCCCAGGTCCCCCAAGCACCTATGTTGCATATGGCTTTTGGCTCACTCTTAGAGGAAACTTGGACACTTGAACAGAGAGTTGTTCCAAGTCCTATTTCCTATATGCTATATAATGTTTGAGCTAGTTCATATCACTTGTTCAGAGACCAGAACTTGCTCCTTGAGTCCCAAAAGCAGTGTAGATTAATAGATTTACCCATAAATTCAAGATTGTTTTTGACATGTCCTCTTGAATTCATTTGCTAGGAAATCAATATGAGGTTATAACTTGTGGTGGGTCTCTGCTTACAGCAAATACCTGGGAAATTCTTTACGACAAATGCATGGTGTAGGCATTTGACTGTTGTTACTTCCCCAAGTTTGTGGTGGGTCTGCTGCTCATGTACTTGATACTCTCACTCTGACAATGTTCAGCCCAGCAGAGGACCCTTCTCCAGCCACTCTGAGACAATGTCCATCTTGTTCTTCTAACAGCTACCACAGTCATGGTGTCAGAATATGAATGGCAATGATCATATCATCAGTTCCTGCATGTTGGGAAAGTGTCTATGGCTTGATATGGCAGAGGTATTCACATGAAAAGCATAGAAGAGGAAAGATGCAGAACCAACTCAGAGGGCTTCAATTGCTTGAATGCTTCAGGGCGTTTTAGGATGTCTCATGGTTGCAGTCAGAATGAGGATGTGTTTACATGCAGGAAAATAATGAAATTTTCTGTCTATGTATAATAATATATTACAATAATGATGCAGCCAATTGCTCATTAAACATTTACCATTAACATTTTAAAAGAGTACATACAATGTTAGAGATGACAACCTAAAGCCATATCAATTTAGTCACAAGAGAATCACAAAGAAACTCAAGTTGTAGGGGGTCTTGGGAGGTCTCTATTACAACCTACTTCTCTAAACAAAGGCAAGCTTTAACTCAGATCCTGTTGATCAAGAATTTGCCCAGTTGGTTCTTGCAAACATCTCCAACACAGATTTTTATTCTGTAAGGTCCCAGTTTTCCTTAACGCCTTGAACAGATAATGAAATGAGGGAAAGGGTGATGAGAACTATATGTATATTTCCATGTCTAAGGCCTGGGACCAGAACCTAAAATTCTTGGCCTAGGCAGACTTTCTCTGTGATACTAAGTAATACTGGGGAAAAAATTATAAAGAAGCTCTGGTTAATATTGTACAGGCAAGTTTTGTTCTGATCTGTCTCAAATTTGTTAGTGATTAATTTTCTTGTCTGCATGTTTTTCCAATGATATTTTTGTGTAGATTTTTATAGATAATAATATAGCTTTGTCCTACAGGATCCCAGAGTGCTTCTCAAGTTATACACCTAACTGGCCAAAGCCTACTCCTGCTGAGGCCAATAGACATTTTGCTATCGATTTCATTTGGACCAGGATTTGGCTGTGTAGAAATCGAATACAAGCAGTTCTGTATGTCCACATGGCCTTTAATAAATTCTGGTTTCCCACCTGAGCAATAAATCTGCCAGCAGAAGAGTAGTACAAATTTCGGTGTCACTTACTGGACAACTAAATATTTTAATAAAAATTTTGAAGGGTATCAGTAGGCCTTAGTGGCAGTTGCTCTAAAAGTATCAGTAGCACAATTTAGAGCCAGAGGTGGATGATGGTGTGTGTGGATGTGGATAAGTGTGTAGAATCTGTGGATACGCGGCAAACTAAGCATGTACTTTAAAATCACTTAATAAAAGATCAGCTCTAGTTGGTTGCATAATCTAAAATTCTGGAACATTTTTGCTGTCCTACATCTGCAAAAGTTTTTCATTTAGGAACACACACGTTTTTTGTCAATGTTATTTCTACAATCACTTAGAGCAGGGCATATTGTTCTCTCAATTTCTTGTTAAAATGTTTCATGTAATTAAACTTTTACAACCAGTTCTGCTCTATGTCTGATATCTGCTGTAAATTATAAAGAAAAGCCCCTCTGGCATTTATGAGAATTCAGATGATGAAGACTATAAGAAAAAGAAAGGAAGAGAAGCAGTGTCACTGAGCCCCAGATAGTTGCTGATTCCTTGTTATCTCCCACACAATGTGATTTAATGAAATATAATATTTCCTATTATATAAAATAGACTGAAAAGAAGCCAAAATAGAACTAATAATATTACAAATTATTATATTGCAAACATTTTATATGTTGCAACACAATGTGAATAATTGTGGTTTTATCTATATTTCTGTAACTTACTACACAGAAAATAAGGCTAAAATTTGCTAGATCCTGAAAGAAAACAGCAACAACAAGCAAACAAGAGGAAAAGGAATGGAAATTAAGTGACATTTGGTTGCATGTGCTTGTGGGATGCACACACACAAACATAAACAACATCTTCCTGTGTCAAAATATTGCCCGAGTTTCAAAGGGGTACTTGAGATGACCTGTCTGGTGTGAGGATTTGCAAAATAGGTTTCAGTAAGATCAATTTTGAGAGCAATGTTCTGCTTCCAGGCCCTCCCCAGACAAACTGTGGGATGACTGCAAGATGGCACATCAATTACAGGATTGAGAGCTTTAATCCAATTGGCAGCAATGCTGCTATGAGACTTGGAAATCTCCTCTAACATCTAACCACAGTTTAGTGTGCAAACTATTGTGTTTGCTCTTGGGAAGCTTCACTCTTGCCAATAAGAGACAGTATTTATACTATTTGGCATATTTATTATTCAGTTAACCCATTCCTTATAAGTAAATCCTTTTTAAACATTTATTATCCTTCCAAGAACGATGGATGATGGACAGAAATATGCATGAGGGGGAAATCAAAAGAAAACAAAACTTTAGATCTCTCTTCTCCAGTAACTATTATAATTTATTGTATTGTCCTTTGTTTCACAGAGCTGTTTGTCGTGACAAAGGGAAGCAACAATCAGTCAGTGTTTAAAAAATCTGGTTGTGCTTAAACATTTGTGAAATTCAGGGAAATGAGTTGTGCAATCTGACATCCAATAAAGATCAGGTGACCCTTAGGCTTCAGTTTCCTTGTGAATGAAGGTGAAAAAGCTCTGCAGCCAACATCTTTTTTCTGGGATACTCAGTAGAACATGTAGAACAGGGATTTTTATACCTTTGGTTCCCCAGGCAGGGTGTCATATGCAGATTATAATTTTTTTATAGTTCACAGGGGACTATTCCACCTCCTATTCTGAGAATTTTTGCTGTAATTGTGATGGCTGAAAGCTCTGAAGAGAAAGTAGATTTTCCTTCTAAGAAAGGCCCATTGCTGACAGCTAGATAGGTGTGTGTGTATAATGCCATGCTTGTGAGATTCTGATTTCAGGGTTAAAAAGTAGTTTATNTTAAACTGAGAATTCATTTAAATGGTCTAGGCTTCAACCTAGGAGGGGAAAACTTGACTCCCATTGTACACAGTGATTCTCATGAAACTTTGACACTTGACTAAACTCATAATAAGTAAAACATAGAAATTTTAAAGTGAAACCAGAAATATCATCGGGAAACAAGTGATGTATTTCTGAAATATAAATTAACCAGCAGAAAGA
>VWZN01015660.1:522936-563683 GCA_013396955.1 Regulus satrapa | reverse complement strand
GAAATATCATCGGGAAACAAGTGAGAAAACCCTGTATTTCTGAAATATAAATTAACCAGCAGAAAGAAAACCCATATAAAATTCTTGGCATAGTTGTCTGAAAACTGACACAGGCATAAAATAATTTTTATTAAGAAAACCTTTGTATTATTATCCACAATTTTCCAGGAGTCATATTTCTACATATATTCATATTTCTATGTTAGTTTTCAATTTTTAATGCAATTTTCAGAATTTATAATTTTTAAAATTAATGTTTTTATACATGCTCTTTTCCTTACTTATCTATGAAGGTATTTCTCTGCTGGGAATTTAGATGTGTTTTGAAGTCTCCTTCAACTGGCTTATGAATGTGACCTTTATCTTAAAACCTGTTTATTCTACATATTCCATAGCTTTTGTGACTATTTACAATATGCATTGCACATTATTAACTTGATCCAACATACTGTGAAATGAAAAAGACTTCCCATTGACCTTGAAAATTGTTGGATTAAGCCTTATGCTCCAAGTAAAAGTAGTTGCAATGAATGATACAAAAATGTAATAAAGAACTCATTTATTGGCCTATTAAGCTTATTAAAATAACCTAGTGTAGATTATTAAGTCTTCATTTACAAATTCAGATTCAAACATATCTACCTGAAGCTCCAGTATACTGATTGTTGTTATATTTAAATACATTTTGGTCTCCTCTTCTACATGCCCACTCAGGTGTTCACGCACTGCTGAATATTTTCCATAATCTCCTGAGGACTCACTTGCTCAGTGTCAAGTTGTTCATCAATAAAGGGTTGCATTTCTTTCTATTTTCTGGAGCCTTTCTCAATGCCTTGCTGAATCAGTATGTGTGTCGTTTCCACTTTTCCTGAGTGCCTGTCTGCTTTCTTGGGGCATTTCATAAATGGACTGCCAGTCACATGGGTACCTGTATTCTGAGCTCTCCTTGACGAACAGCTACATATGGCTTGATGCTCTCAGCTGTTATTTGCTCAAGCCAGCGAAGAAGCTCTGAGATATATTGCAGGAAAACAGAGTAATTTTCTACAGTTAGATCAATTAACCTTTTGGTTTCACTGATTAGTTTTTCTTGGGACTGACTAAGCTGACCATAGATCTCCCGGAGTTTTTCTTTGAGTTGCTTGTTATGTTCATCGATTTTCCTCTTTGCAGCTGCAGACCAAGAACGGATTTTTTCCTGAGCAGCAGACGAGAGTTCCATGATCTTCTGTTTTCCTTTTCCTTCAAAATCAGTTATAAGGTCATAATACTCCTGACTGTAGATTTCCACCAGTTCTCTTACTTGGTCTGTCAGGCGTGTAACAATGGCAGCAAGGTCTCCAACCCACTGGGTGTGCCAATCCACCCGCAGATCTATGATATTCTTCAGCCATCCCAGTACCTTTTCTTCCACCTCATAGTATTTCACTGACAATCCAAGTGCAGTTGGATCAAAATATTCCTCCCGCAATGACTTTACATAGAGGAGCAGCTGGTGCAACTTTTCTGAAAGGTCCTGGAAAGTCTTCTGGCTAAAGTCTTTGAACTGAGAAATATATTTTTTAACATCTTTTGTAAAGGATCTCAGCTTCTGGGCAAAGTCTGAAGCCATTGCATCTTTGTACAGCTGTTGTGTTTGGATTTTGATGTCTTCAAAAGTTTTGGATTGCAAGCTTCTAACCATTTCTTCTACCTTCTGAAAAACTAGTTGCACTGCTTGTTTCAGTTGCTTCAGCCTTCCTGCAAAGTCAGCCTCCTGAAGAGTAGCAAATGTCTGCCTGATTTTGTCCTGCAAATCTTTCAGCATTTCTTTAATTTGATCCAGTACATTACGGCCTCTAAGAATGGTTTCAGAAGCAGGAAGTTTGACTTCCAGCTCATTGATAGCTGCAATCAAGGCATCAAAGTACTCCTGAAGTTTGGAAAGGCATACATCAGCAGTTTTTGCTACCTTCTCTGTAGTCATGAGGTATATTTCTGCACCACTGTATTTTTCAGACAGCCCAGGGACCTGAAATTTTGTGGTTTTCAGGAATTCAGTGGCTGAGTCAATTACATGTTTTATTTTCTGGTGGTACTTTTCTATTATGTCAATTAAAACATCCAAAAGTTTTGCTTTTATTCTTTGATAGTCAAACTGTTCAGCCTGATCTGCTGCTCTTCGATAAAGCCGTTTAGCTTTGAACTTCAGCTCCTGGTATTTGTCAGAGGCCTCATTGGCAGCTGTGCGAAGCTGAGCATCTAATTCATCTATTTGATTTGCAGCAAAAGTGTATGCCTTTTCAGCATTATTCTGCATTATATTCTTCATCTTTAAGGTGGCAGCACTAATTTCCAGTCCCATATGCTCCTTATGGTACCGATTAACATACCTATAAACTGCATTTGACATTTTAGGCACTCTTTCTTTCAGACCCAACAGCAAGTCTTTGGCAGCATCTTCATTCCAGTTGAATTTAATTTTCAATTTCTCAGGTTCCTTGAGGGATATTTCACCTTTTAGTATATCAATGTCCTTCTGGGGAGCAGACTGAAAATACAAAACAGGGTAAAAAAGCTCCAATATTATTTATAAGCATATTTCAACATTCTCATTGTTGCATCTTTATCATTTATTAGGACAAGCACTCTCCAGTTTTTTGTCCACTGTCTGTTTTATCTCATCTTGAAAGGTTATTTGAGAAGAAATTATCTTGTACCACGCTACTTCAAGTTTCTTCAAAGACCAAGACTAGAACATAACTTAGTCTGGTCTTTAATGTCTGACTGCAAATAAGATCTTTTCCTTCCCTTGTATTAAATGCCTATCATGTCTCATAAGGCAGGTGAATTACTTGGGAAAATGAGGCTTCTACTCATTCCTGAAATCAATTAAAGTGAATTCAAAAAGCATCTTTTTCATATAAAAATATTAGTGGATTTAATTTTGTAATAATTTAAACAAATGAGACAGTTTAGATAGTTACTTAGAGTAGTTAATAAATTCTCAAATGAGAATATATTTACATGTATAGTTTTTCCATTTTTATAATAGTGAATTATGAATTACTTGTGATCCCTAAATTAGTATATAATTTTGGAATGGGAGATTTTAATTCTGAAATTATTGTAATATGCCAATAATAAGAGCATGTATTATAACTATTAATGGATCAAAAAAGACACTTCACAGATGGTCTGACCTCCTCTAATCACCTTATTCCTATAATGGTCACTTATGTAGTAATTCTAAGTAGTCTGATGGCTATCTATTAAAACTGATGGGTAGCTTATCTAAAATTGACTTTTCTACATTCTTCACTTTCAGTGAGTATGCCTTCTTGACCATAGGAAATGGAAAAAATAACTGTGGGAAGGAGTTGAAAACACCTCTTTACACAGATATTGTTTTTACTACTGAAAAGTTCCTTTCAGTAGGAAATAAAACCTTTAATTGCCGATAATTAATTAGTTTCTATTTGTTGGCTATTTTATATCTCAATATAAACACACACAAAATTTAAAAGGTAACTTTTCCTTTGACTACACCAAACATTTTTGCTTTTTATTGCTCATATCAAGCTTACCTGAGTTTGGTAATAAAGTCTGGCAAGGAAAATTTCATTGTCCCTTTCCATGACATAAGCAAGGGTCCCGGCTGAGGGTGAGGATATTGAGCCGGATAATTTCCTTTCATCCTTTTGGTAACGCACATGAGCATCTGTGAAAGTTGGGCTGATGATGTCTAGTGATAAAGAGTCCTCCAGGGCTCTGCAACCACAGCAAATAGACAGCTATGAAGCAATGCAGAGAGCACAAGCAAAGTGTTGTATGTCTGAACATAGTATCACCTATAATTTCATACACATATATGTAAGTAAACAAGGTCTTTATGATGAAAAGAAAACTTAGGGTTTACTATCCACATTTCTTAGAATTTAGCCTGACACATTCAAAACTTCATGTCACTCCAATTTTCCTGTTTTAGATAAAACTATATTAGCTCCGTTTTGATTTTTCATTAAATTAGGGCAGCAAAACAAACCCTGTAACTGTACCCTTGTTAGCTTTCTGCAGATGTCTACAAACTGCAATTTTTCTACCAACATAAGTATGGGCACTACTGTTTATCTGCTTGTACTTACCTTCACAGATTCTGTCCCTTGGATGTATCAACACAACACTTGCAGATCAAAACAGGCAGTAAGAGAGCCAAGTCTAATCCCTGGTGTGGGCACTTGGGAATAAAAATTACTCTGTAGTGGCTTGTGGTGACAGAGGGATCCAGTGGGAAGAAACCCAACTTATGTTGATGGTTAGATCTAGAACTGCCCTGATTACACAATATTGTGTTTATGTCTCAGTGGTTTTCTGACCTGGGGCTGGTGAGAAAAGCTATTCTAGAAACCCTGAGAGGGAGCAGCTTTTGAGTTACCTTGAGGGGGAAGAGAACACGACCAATAACGGCAGGGTAGATATACAGGTTCTTACTAATTATTGTAAATAATAAGCACCATCAGCCATTAGATCAAAGCAACACATCATTTGCAATTATGTCTATTAAAAATTATATTAGAGCAAATCTTTACCCAAATCCTGAAATAGTTAGATTTTCATTGTAGTTTGCACTCATGTCACGATGTGAAAAGCTGCCAGATGTCTTCACAACAAACACACCTTCTTTATATTCATAGTTTGAAACAACTGTAAAAAAATTAAATATGTGTATTACTAACAAAAAATACAAAAGACATATCCAGTTGTATGTTAGATGGCCATTTGTGGGGTATTTCACTGATATGTCAAATTATGCTTCAAGAAACAATGCCCATAATGTCCCAAATAAAAAGACATGAAAACACTTGTTTGACTGGAGCATTTTAAAATTCACATTATATCTCAACATGGATATGACACACATATGACATACCTTGCAGTCATTAGCCTTCAGGGTGACTGACTGAGACTCTGACAGTAATTTATGAAAAAATGCTGCTGCTGATAAAAGGAGTGTCATCTAACATCAATGCTAAATAAACAGAAACACCTTCAAATGCCAAGCCCTGGGGAAAAAAAGACCTGAAATAGGCTAGTCTACAATATTTTTTTCTCCCCCAAAATCATGGCATACAGAATTTTAATGTCTTACCATTCAGGTCATATTCCAGGAATTGCAATGTTGAGCTGCAGGTAGAGTCAATGGAATGTTCAAAAGAGTCCTTCTTATTTGTCAAGTCTGTTCTCCAGGTGACATTGTACAAAGGGGAAACAATTTTGAAAGATCCAGTCAAGGCACCAAATGATGGGATGTAAATTCCAGCAGGCAAGGATATTTTCAGAGGGGGGATCTCAATTTTCTGTTCAGGAATGGTAATTGTAGGCATTTCAAAATCTGCAATTTTATTAGCTACTTCATCTACATCTATAGAGACACTGCCAAATGAAACACTCTTTGGTAAAGTGAATTGAGACATAGTTATTTGGTATTCAGGTATTGTCACCTCAAAAAATGGCATTTTATATTCTTCTAATGTAATATAATTTGCTCCTACGTCCACTTTGGGGAATCTTAGCTTTGGCAGTGTGGGTAAATGGACATCAAATGGCATTGTGCTTAGTGTCTGTGGAATTTTTATGTTGCGCAAGTCAACGGTATATGCTGGGACCTGGAGAGTGGTGAAAGGAAGGCTGAACTCTGGAGTGCTGAGAACAGGGCTTGGAGCTTTTAGGTGTAACCCAGGAATAGTGACAGTGAAGCCATCAGTCAACTTATTCACGGGTATGGGGAAAAAGTAACCATCCTCACTCTTTGTGTACACAAGGGATGCTGAGCCATTCAAATACTGTTTCCTGTCAGCACTGGTAGTCACATCCAGCTTCAAAATATCCCATAAGCTCTTCTCAGAAATGGGACACTTGATTACTTTGAGGAAATCCATGTATCCTTCCAAAGATCCAGAAATAACAAATTCTGCCTTTGATTTTTCATTTGATAACTGCATATCATGACTGAGAGATAGTGAGTGAATTTGGCCTTCACCCTTCCAGCCAGCTTTCTGGTTTGCAGGACTGATTTTCACTTCAACAACCTCATTAACTGATGCCATGCCCAGGTAGGGATTTGGCTGAATGGCTTGAATGTAAAGATCTGCTGATACATCCCAAGGAGCCAGCTCTAAGGTTGCTTTGCATCTCTGAGTGCCGGTTGTGGTGAAGCGAGATGTACATCGTGCATAGTTCTTCCCATTGTGCTCCCAGACTGCATAAATGCGCCGGGTAGATGCTTCAACTGCAAGTAATTCTTTGATTTCAATGATCCAGAGTCCATCTGCTTTAGAGTGGGCCTCGAACTTGATGGATGACCGAGCGCCATTAGCATTCAAATAGGCATTTGCCTCATGGTCCACACTTCCAGAAAATGCATTTCCAGTGTAAAATACTCCATCAATATCCCCAGTTGTAGAAGATTCTACTGAGATGTAATATGTAAGGCTCTCTAAAGCAAATCTGTGAGCAATTTCCCCTCTAGCATTGGTACCATATTTGGGAGTATTAAAATCATATATTAATTTTATCCCTGAGGAAAGAGTGGGTTTAGATTTTGTATTTCCAGAAAGCTCTTGGCTGAAATTAATTTTTAAAACTGGTGTGTCAACTTCTATATTTGTTGCCACAGAAGCTTCCATAATCCTCTTTAAGAGAGTGATAGTGCTATCATGGTTTCCTCCTAGATATTTGTTATTACTCAGGGACAATGCTGTGGCCAGCTTCAACCCCCTTTTTCTTGTCAAACTTGTTGAACCATCCAGCTTAAATTGCAGAGCCTCAATGACAGAAGAGGATGAGACACTGAGATGTCCAACAATATCTGACTGATTGAACAGCCCAGCATTTGCAGTTAAAGTGATTACACTGGATTTAAATGAGAAGTCATAAGTAATGTTACCCATGGCAGGAACTAAGATGTTGTTCGCTGAGCTGTTGATTCTGAATCTAGGAAGCTTTAGAGTGCGTAGGTCCTGAGGGATATGAAGGACTGGAAGTTCAAAAGAAGGTATGACTAGTGTATAAGATGGAACTGAAAAGCCAATTATTGGGACTGTGAATCCTCTTGTGCTTATTTCTTTTGGAAGTGTGAAACCAAAGGCTGGCATCTCAGCAGTGAAAGGAGAAACTTCAATATTCACAACTGGAATGGTGTATCCTGGAATCCTGAGGGTCCGTGGTATTTTGTTCAGTGATGTTTGTAGTTTGTATTTGTCCAATTTTGTTTTGGCTTCATTATATGACTTTGTGAGAAAATCTAAAGCCGCATTTCTCCCTTTCTCAAAATGCTTGTTGAATAAAAGGATGTTTTTATTAAGTATTTCATGCACTTTTGCTAAAGGAAGTGGGATTGCATGCATGTCTTTGTTTTTCTCATATTGAGCATTCAAATTTAAATCAAAAGATTGTCTTGTTGTCTTCAGTAATTCCTTCAGGCCTACTTCTTCCCACAGTGAATAATCTTTCAGTTGAGGAGTTTTCATTCCAGTGTAGGGAATTTGAAACTGAGGAATGCTTAGAGGAATATTTAGGAAGTCCAGGTTGGCATCTCCATTCATTTCGATATGAGCTTCAATTCTGTCATCATTGTTGCCAGCAGACATATTATGGGAATATCTATACTGATTGAATCTGCCAGTAGCTTGCCAGTTGACCTGCTGAACAGAAGAACTGAGGGCAAATGCATAGTTATTCAGGAAGTCAATTTTACCAGTCAGTTTCATTGGGAAGCTGATTTTCACATTTCCATCATTGTTTGTTGAAAGACGAATTTCAGAAGGGTATGCCAAGAAGGAAAGGTCATTATTTACAGTTCCAGTAATACGTCCATGAAGCCGAGCATTGTGAGAGCCTGTTAATTCTACTTTCATCCCTAGAAGCTCTCCTGTGCCTTTCACACTCAGAATGCTACGTCCCACACGCTGTGACTCAATTTCAGACTGAATCTGAAGTGCTGCAGATGTTAAGGAATGGCACTCATATCTCATAGCTTGGTTGACTTTCAGGTACTTATCATTTATTCTGTTGTTGGCAGAAAAGGTAATACTGGGGCCCTCAATCTTGAAAGTGGCATGTGAATCATGAGTGCCTTCATTGGAGAAATTAGGTGAAGCCCATTTCCAGTTTCCTTTACCAGCAGAGGTAAATGATATGTATCCCGCTTCTACCACTGTTGTCATGTTATTGACCAGATCAGCCTGGCTGGAGAAATCAGCTTGTGGAATATTCAGTCTGTGAGAATATGCTATTCCACTCTGCATCCAAATTTTTCTTTCCAGCTTGACCATTAAATTATTCTGGAGTTCTACTGAACTTTTCTTTGTATGTAAGTTTGCTCTAGTTTCAGCTTCACCTTCTATCGAGGTCCCTAAAACTACCACTTCATTGGTGTGATCAACTTTAAGGAACCTATGGTTGACTTTCACAGTATTTTTAAGGTTCAGCTGATCTGTGTCAGGGACCAGGAGATGTGAATCTGCAATAACATTAAAAACTAGGAAGTCTAATTTGGATGTTGTTTGAGCTGAAATAGAGGTAACAAATTCTGGACCGGTTGCAGATGTTGTGGCATTGCGAAACTCAGCCTGTGTAGACAGTGTGAAGAATGGAGAGGTGACTCTGAAAGCACCAGACAATTTGCCAAATGTTGGGACAGTCACAGTATGTGGGATACGTGGGAGCTGGAACTCTGGTATCTTCATATTAGGAATCTGGAGCTCATTTAGATTTAGCTTTGGAATCAATAATTCTGGTATTTGAAACTGAGGCATTTGTATTTCCGGGAAGGAAATGTCAGAAAAAGGCATATCTCTCATCTTCAGATCTTTCAAATAGACATCAACAGATGGTAACTGAAATTCTGCAGACATTAATTTGTCTATTGTTCTCACAATCAGAAGCTTAACTTCAATCAAGTCAATTGTGAAGGAAGGAATTTGAAAAGTATTTAGAATTTTAAATTCTGGGGTAGTAAATTTCATTGGGATTTTCATGTCCTTTAGTTTCTTAATATTGATCTCATAGGAGGGGATGCGGAGATCAGTCAGTGGGACAATGAATTCTGGTGTTCGAAATGTTGCTTCCCGAAGACTTCGGAGGCTCACCTCAAACGCAGGTATAGTAACAACAATAGTTCTGATTTCAGGGACTTTAAATCCAGTTTCAACAAACTGTTTTAAATTTTCAGCCCAATTTTTTAGATCATACTTTTCAGCCAATGCAGTGATTTTTTTGAAAGCTGTGTTCCATTGGTCAGAAATGTATATTACAACAGAACTGTAGAATTGGCTTATCTTCTGAAGACACCATTGGAATTCCTGGGAAACATCCATTTCAGAAATCCTCTCTCGCAGGTCTTCCAGATGTTCATTTACCTTGGCTTTGAGATTAGCAAATGTTGTTGAGTCTAGGAGCTCCTTGAGCCAGTTAATTATTGCAGCAAGCTTCGTGTCCTTTAGTTGCTCCATGTATTTTGAAACCACAGATATAAAATCTCTTATATAATGTTTCAGTGCTTCTGCTTTCTGTGGAAGCTCTAGATTTCTGAGTTCCTCATTTATTTTCTGGGTCACTTCTCGAATTCTGTTATTTGTGTCATCTATAAATTGGTCATAGTCAAAAGCCTTGAGCTTTTTAATAACCATGTCAAGGAACTTGTTGACTTGTTTTATCATCTTTTCACAATCAAAGGTTTCCACTTTCTTGACAGCATCATCAACAAAAGCTACAACTTTATCAAAGCATGACTTCACATCAATATTTTGCAGGTAGATGGTCAGTTTCTGGACAGTTTCTTTTATTCTGTACGTTTTAAGCAGTTCTATCATTCTGTCAATTAAAAAATATATCTGCTTATCAATTTCATATTTTATAATCAATTTTTGCATATGACCATGGAAAGCGCTGATCTTCTCAGATAATTCATATTCCTCTATCCAATTTAGAATAAAGTCTTTGATTTGTTCAAGAATTTCATTAATTTTTTTGATTGGCAAAGATCGCTTTAATTTTTCTAAACATTCTTTAGCATCAAAGGTTTTAATCTGTAGTTTCAAATTTTCCGCAATGCTTCTGACATCAATATTCTGAATCTGAATCTTGAGTAGTTCTAGGTTTTTCTGTATTTTAGCTGTAATCCTGTACTGATCATCAACATTTTTAATCCAAGCCACCGTGCTGCTTCCGATTTTGTTAAGATCATATTGTTGGAAAAAACCCCACAATTTTTCAATGATGCTGATTACAGTTGTTCTTACCTGGTATTTGTTATCTAGAGCTGTCATTGCTTCAACTATTTGATCAAGAAGTTGTGCAATAAGTGCTTTAATGTCGTACTGCTCATAAAAGTCTTTGATGTATTGTTCAACTTCTATCAGATAGATCTGCAGCTGAGACAGTATTTCTTGAAGACTGTCCATGACTTTTTCCAGTATAATTTGAAGATCATCAGATGTAATTCTGTAGTCCTTTGTGAAAGCAACAAAATTATTTTTCATGCTGCTAACTTTGCCTCTGATATCCAATTTGTCCATGTAATCATTAATGTCCTGTGGCAGTTTGTCCAAAGTTGCCTTGTATTTTTTCATGTGTTGTTCTATGTCTATGCTCTTCAGGTATCTTTGTGTGGCCTTCAGTGTGGATAGAATGGTGCCTCTGAATTTTGCAACGTAAAGTGACAAATTTTCCACGAAGGGTAGTCGAATAAAACTCACATCTTTATTTTTGTCATACTTCACAAAGCCAGAGATGCTGAATTCTTGAGGCTCTGATACACTATCTCTAAGACCCAACGCATCAATTAAATTAACTTCTTCAGTTGTTAATGGTAGTACGAATGACGTATCCATTACAGAGAGATCTGCTAGAGCTCTCCCATTAAGTTCCACACCGATCTTTTCTTCATTATTGTAAGCACTGAAATCTTGTGAATATACATTATTGTTTAGCTGACTTTTCAATTTCCAAGAACTTGACTGCTCTGATGGAGTAAAAAGCATATGAACTTTGTTGTCAAGCAGTGTAGTGTACCTTCCTCTAGACTTCAAGCTATGGCTGGTAGAGCCTCTGTAATCATGGGAGAAAGTGAAAGAAAGAGGCTCTGCTTTAAAGAGTAATTTGCTGTACAAGTCTCCCGTGTGTTCACCTAGAGCAACCAGCTTTCCATTAGCATTGGTGTGTACGTCAGCAGTGATGGCAAATGGGGCCACAGTGGAACGCACAGCATTGCTGAAACGGAGAGGTTTGGAATCACAGTTTGTGTTCACAGTAACTGAGGCAGAAAGCCCTGCCACATCCATATGTACTCTGTGACTCACTGCTGCACCTTGAATGTTTGCCACGGAGTCTGTTTTCAAGTCTGCAGTTAGACCAGCACATGTAAGGGTGTAGGTGTGCCTTATTTCATCTGCTCCATGGGCTCCTCTGACATTGCCACCCAAGTTCATATTCAGAGGCTCGAGAAGGAGTTCTGCTTTGTTGGAAACTTCTGTTTTAGTGTATTTAAGATTATTGTTCAGTTTAGCCATCAGTGAGCTAGGCTCCAGTTGAAGGTCAAAAACATGTTTGTGGAACTTGTCAAAGCTGAAGCTGTTATCTAATTTTGAAACAAATGATAAGGATAAGCCTGGAATATTCAAATCATTTGTGTACTCCAACTTAATCTGTTTGAATGATCCCTGCAAATTATTTGAAAACTTGAGTCCTTCTCTATTAACTCTGAAGTTTAAAACATGTTTGTTGTCCATACCCAGAACCGTACTCTGATATTCACTTCCCAGCGTTATTTCTGTTAGGCTTACTCTTCCACCTACATTGAATTTTCCATTGTTTTTCCCATAGCGCCCAGATGAGGATAGTGACATAGAGCCTCCAGCAGTGTCGAGCTTGGCATTCATTTCACTCTGCATTGCCAAGGGACTAAACTGTATGTTGGTGGTTGCACTGCTGGCCAGACCATACCGATTGACATTGAGTGATGACTTATGTGCAGCTCGGTTCTTCTGATCAGTAAGGGAGATATCAGTGTTGAAAACAAGATCCTGGGAATTGAGAGAACCTGCAAACAAGGCAAAATACTGGATTTGCTTGTAAGTGGCTTGGTATTCAGATCGAAGTGCTGCCATCTTCTTTGACAAAATTATTTCAAGCTTATTGACACCTGCAGTATGTCGATACCTCCCGTTGGTTTCAGATGACATTTTCAGCTGACTGTTTTCACACTTCAGTGAAGCTGTGTTCTTTAAAAGCCCATTTTGTACATCAGAAACTGAAGTAATGGAAAATGAACCATCACTGTATCTGCCAGATATCTGATTGGTAGCCTCAAGGTAAGAAGAATCCAACTTCAGATTTGATTTTCCTTCTAAAACCTGTCTCTTTTCATGGTATGTGGTAGACAGAGTGTAAAAGCTTCTTGCAAACACTGAAGCCACTTCCAGCTGCCCTTCCATTTTGACATTATTGGTATTCATGTTATTTATCTTTTCAGAAACAATATCACTTGAAAATGAAAGCTGAGGACCCAGAGTGCTTGATGCTGTTAGTGATAAGGTGTAGTTTGCAAGTGGAATAGGTTCATAACTCTTTCTTCCGGACAGCTTAAAAACTGAAGTTAAGACTCTGTGCTTCAGGTAATTTTCATACCCACAGATGAATCCATTTCTGTTATATGATGCTTCTCCAGAACCTGAAATAGGAAAAAAGAGACAAAAGGTAAGTGTGTCTATACCTTTTCACCTTTGAGAAGTTTATGCCACTGAAATTCTATGGTACTGATTCAATTGCAATCACTGTTACACCATTTTGTTTTAATGGCCTAAGTGCTTTACTAACTACTGAATATTTCTGCAAAAATGGCTGCCATTTTGATATTTGAAGTTAAAGTTTTGAACTACAAATAAATTAAGTTTCTACACTACTCTTCTAAATATAATAATGTGAAATGAAATAAAATTAAGTAATTTTTTAAACTTAAATTAAGAAGATGGACTCAAGAATAGCCCATATCTATAATTTCTAAATTTTAGTGTTTTCTTTATCGTGCCTCAGTGAATGATAATAGACTCCTCAAAGGTAAGGAGTTTAGAAAATGAAGCCAGGTTGCTCTTATGCAGTTTGAGAACCCAAAGAGCAATTTTAGGGGAACTAACTTTAAAATACTATATTGTGCTAATATATGGCTGCAAAGAAAAGACAATTTTATATACATATATATACATATTAATAGACTAAGAAATAAATTGTGAGCATACCTACACATGTACTTGCACACCTGATTTTGAAAACTGTTGACTTATCAGCTGCACAAATGTTTGTAGAGTCATGCCTTCAGTTTTGAAGGACATTTTCTTCAGTAAGGAATACTCAGGAATACATGGACTCTGAAAGCCTTTACCTAATTAAACTGACTTCCCTTTCAGTGCCTGAATAAACAGACACACATAATATCTTTAAAATCAAAAGGAAAGTGATTCGAGATCGCACAGCACCTGTCTTTAAGTAAGTTCAGGCAAACAAATATACTGTACCCAATACAAGGGATATAAAATGATTAAAGTAGGCTTGCAAACATTGCAGTATTAGTAAGCATTCTTACCTTTCACACTGTAGGAAAGCAGCTCAAAAACGGAATCAGCGTTTGTGTTGTAGGTAGCTTTTACGCCGGTCGCTCTCTCTGTGGTGCTGTTAGTCACGGTGCAGGCAGCAGTCCAGTTGTAATAGTTGCTGTACACACTGGCAGAGACCTCCAACCTGCCCAGCAAAGGCACACGGAAAGGATAGGATTTTGGAACAGTAAATGTTGGGATTTTGTACTCCTGAGATGGCACACTTATTCCCATGGACTCCAGAACAAGAGGAGGTGTTTTAACAGTCTTCGGCATCCATATCTCATCCGATGATCTTCCCGCAAATGGCAGAGGAATATCAATTACAAAACTGTTTTTATTTAAGTTGTATCTGACCCGGCCTTCACTGGAAAATAAAGATAACTCTGTTAGAAACTAAGTTCATAAAGCAAATACAGGAGTTTTCATTATTTCCTCCTCTGCCCATAGTACTGAGCTAACTTACATGCTTCTATCAATGTCCTGACTTTAGTTTTAGAGAGAAATTTAATGATCAAACATCAATATCCATATTTTCAAGCACTCATTCATCAGAATTCATTGAAAGTACTTTTGGTATCAGGGAATTGTTTCAGTGCTTTTTCTTCTCCTTTCCTAAACAAAGTGATTTGTAGGTAAAGTTTAAAAAAATCCTCCAGCATCACTGGCACTCTTGTGGAATGGTGAGTACCCAAAAAAAGCAATTATGCTTTTTTTAAAAAGTGACGCATGCTTATGCAAGAAATCATGTTAATGGTAGAAATAGTAAGAATTTAAATTTAAGAATTTATCTATGTTTCTCAATATAAACATTTCAAAAGTTTTATCCAAATATTCAGACAAATATCAGTATTCATTCAAATATCAAATATTTTATTCTGAATAAAAGGAAATAAAAATCTAAGCATCTGACCAGGAAATAGGACTGGAAAATGGATCGTTGGCTGAAAAAGTGTAATTAAGGAAAGGCAAAACAGAAAGAAGCTTGGCCTTAATTTCTGAATGAACAATAAACTGGCAAGGATGCTTTTCTTTTTTCCCTAACTGGTCTTTCGTATTGCAAAATCTTGAATTTTTACACTTAGAGCTACATTCTAAGATGAAAATAGAAATATTTCTGAAATTTGTTCCTTTGCATCAAAAGAATTACAAAGCTACATAAAAGAGCAGTTAAAACCCCCCACTATTATTATTATTATTATTAATATTAATATTAATATTAATAATAATAATAATAATCATCATCATCATCATCATCATCACAGATGATAACAACCTAGGAGAAAAAACTACTTTCTTCCTTGCTTAGACTTAGCTCAGGACCACAATGGCAGCAATAGAGATGTGTGTCATTAACACACAATTCCAATTTTATGCTAAAGTTTACAATAACTCCATGCTGTTTTATAAAATCAAAGTAAAAATAAAATAACACTAAAATGTGAACAAATGTCTGGTTTCAGTTTCCTGTTGCACTATCCCAATTTCATTCCCTACCTTTTCAGGAAAAGTTCTTCAGGAATGGTGATAACAGGCAGGTTAAGTTTCTGAATGTTCAGTTCCTGCAGTGCACTTAGTTTGTCTTGCAGAGTCTGTGCATAAGGAACATCTTTTGATGTCTTTTGCAGCCAGGTGTTGGTTGCCTGCAATGAGGAGAAAAGTTTTTCAAAGTAAATACAAAAAGTTTTAGGAGTTCCCAGTGAAGTTACCTGAAAGTTATTTGAACTACCCAAGCACTGGGGTCTAGGTGTCTGCTAAAGTGACTCATTCTATCAAAGCTGGAAATACACAGCTCATTCATCCTGATGAATAATTTTACAAGTAGTTCTTATTTTGACTTTCACGAGGGAGGCAAGAATTCCTCAGGGCTATGTACTGGAGCTGTAATATCTACTGCAGGTTGAAAACCATACCACAATAAATTGTGACACGATATGTCGCAGTGTCATATCTGTGTGAACCACTTTCCGGTCCAGAAGTTCATTGGCACGCTTCTCTAGGGTTTTTGGGTAGTCTGAAAAGTCAACTGGGAAGGCAGAAGAAAGTTTTTTCACAGCAGCTCTGGCACCTGTATTCCACTCTAGCTCAACTTTCTCAGCATCTAAAAATAATGAATTTAAAACAAAAGGGTAAAATTAGTAATATTCTTTTTTTGAGAGATACTATGAACTAAAGTAAAAAGATTTACAGGCTGTGGATGTGTATCATTTTTTTACCCCTACCATATCTGAGAAGAACTCTTTTTGAGATTGAGTTTCCATTAATTGTTGCAGCTGAGCTGATCTGAAGATATGCTTTGTTTGGTGAATAATTAAGCAATGCTTCACTTCTAAGTTCAGTTTCCAGGCGAGGAAAAGAAATGGTGCCTCTTAACAATGCCTCTTCCACTCCAGCATATCTGTGAAAGAAGAAATAAATGTGAATAAAAATCTTAATTGCATTTTTTCCAGAGCCATTTCAGCATTTAAGTCTATAGCAAAAGCACAAGAGGTGTTATAAAGAAAAATTGATTGAATAAAACTTGTAAACAGTGTTCCAATTCAATGAATATTTTCAGCTTCTGCTAGTTTGGAAAATCTGTAATAGAGTATTATAATGCTACTGTGCAGATACACAGAGTAATGAGTCTGTGTTAACTTCATAGAAGTGAAAAGGATGGAAATATGTACCTGCTCTGGTAAAGCTGTAACTGAACCAGATTCTAAATGCCTTATTCAAGCTGAATTCTCTACTCAGGATACAGGCTGTGGCCATGAATCACACAGAAACAAAACACTTGGCAAAATATATTATGCCAGTGGGCCTAATTTTCTTTTAGTCACATTTATTTTATATCTCTGTAACTTTGTTGACTTGAGAAAACTTCTAATGTTATGTTAGTGCAAATGAAAGGGAATTGAGGTCCCTGACATCTGTCCAAAGCTCCCACTGATATCAGAGGCAATTCTACATGAACAGCAAAGACAAAGACTCCCTGGGGTACCATCAAGATCACAGAATTCCATGGAAGATTGAGGTTTATTAAAGAATGTGATCAGCCCATTTCACTATGGGCTTGTGAGGCAGACAATTTTAGAAACCTTGGTAGGCTGAACATTTTTGTTAGCTCCCCTGTAGAGGTTCCCGGAAATATTCTCATTGAGAAGCGTGGGAATTTTTACAGGAAGCTCTCAGTTATTTTTGGTTTTGTTTCTTACTGAGTGCCATTAGATTTCTTCATGGGGAGATGTAATAACTTTTTTTAGAGCCAAGCACATCCAGTAAAAGATAATACCTCTCTGAACAAACCTGGCCTTGTTTATACCCTTCGATTATCACACCTGCAATAACAGTAGTACAATGCATTCTTGTAGTCATGTGTGGGCAAACATGGAAGAAATACCTCAAGGAACTTGTAATACAAATTATATATATACATATAGTAGGAAATATCAATCAATGTATTCTATGTATGCATTTGATGTATTACAAATAAAATACATTAATGTTTTTAAAATGGGGTTTTTATGGCAAGTTTATCTGTCTTTAAGAAGCTTCCCCAAAACAAGATAAAATTTCCTCACATTTTTACATCCAATAAAATATTTTCAAAGGTAGCTGTTAAATTCTAAATGTTTTCCCAAGTTACCTTATCTGGCCAGTAAGAGTAACTTCTGTGATCTTCTTGTTGTTTACATCTAGGACAAAGGTGTATGCTTTCTTCCCAGAAATGGATTCATCAGTAATTCTCAAGTTAGTACCAAAGTCAACATCAACATCTGGAATCTGGACATCACTGGTCAAAATCTTTTTGTCTCTGTTGTACCTGAGGGTCAATGTGGCCTCATGCTGGTTTACACCTAGAAAATGCAACATACTTTGGTTATTCACAACTATGGAATCTGTTTGCACTTCTCTTAAAAGGAGAACAAAAAAGGATCAGCAGAAAATTATATCCCGCTAAAGATCTACCACAACTTTTGATGAGTCTAATTAGCATCTGGGTCATCTTTTCACCTCTCATCTTCTAAAAACACCCTTGGGGTGACCCACCAACCCATTTGTTATTCAAATGATCCCACAGATGTTTTGCATGCTTTCATTCCGTATTTCATAAGAAACATATTTTTCTCTTGCTTATATAGACCCCATGAACATTTACTCTTCCTTGCTTCCATTCACCAACACCACACTTCAATTAAAGTCATGCAAAATACAAAATAAGCCTCTCATCATGGAAATCTTGCACTGGGATTGCATACATGAGAGAAATGTGGTTAAATTCTTGGCCACTTTGGGTGTGAAAATGGTATTCTATCTTACACTGTTAAGTATACTTGTACAATTTATTAATAAAAATGTCTTTTCTGGTAAATGAAAGTTCAAAACTGACCAAAACCACACAGGTTTTTTTTTTACTCCTACCTTCTGCCTGGACAGCAAACTTTAAGGTGTCTATCTGGTCATTTCCCTCTCTCTGCAGTCCGTAGTTTGCACTTGCAGAGTATTCATTTACTTCGCCTGTGGACACTAATTCAACCTCAAATCTGCAGGAGTAAAAAATGTCGTGTGAATAACTTTTTTTTCCGTGACCACAAACAGAAAAAATCATACAGTTCTCAACAGCTCTCTTTCTGAGCTGCTGCTGCCAGTAAGTTTTGAAAGGTAAGCTTGATGTGAGAGACCACTGGAGATTAGGAGGGAAGGTAGTTTGCACAAAATAAACATATATTAAGTTGATATGACTTACCTGGATTCTCCAGTCAAGGGAAAGTATGGAACTGCCTCTGTGTCAGTGGAATTAGAGTACAATAACTTGGTGCAGAAATTTAGACCAGGAAAGAAAGGCTTGCAAGAAGTTGAGGTTGCTTGGTTCTCTGTCAGAGTTGGAATCTCCTCAGTTTTGGCTGGAGACACCAAATGCAGCGTATTGCTGGAACAGAAAAGTCAGTCATTTATTCCCAGAGCAGGTGCTCAGATGTCATATTAACACTGTTACCTCTGAATAAAACTCTTATCAATGTAGAGGCTAACTGAAATAATATGTGGCTTTAAATGGTGTAGGTATTATTATTGATAATTATAATTTAGTGTATTGAGCCATTTGCTTTCTCTAAAACTAATGTAAGTAGTTAATTTAAATTCAATTTAAAATATGCATTACTATTATAATAATTTTATGTGAAATAAAACAAAATAATGGAAATTGTAAGAGTCTTGTATAAAAAAAATCAAAAATAGTGACAAATAATTTGTAAGCCATGACTCCAAGTTGTCACTTATCTGGCATATTTGCTTGTCTTAGAAAAGAACTTATCCCAGTTTTATGGTGTCTGGGATTTTTCTGAACTGAAAATTTCTCCATGCCTGCCCTAGCCTTTCAATTCTATCACAATAAAAACCAAGAAGAGAGGGAAGAACATAGCCTTGAAAGTTCTCTTTGAGTTCTCATTACCTGATACTGAGGAGTTTTACTGGAGTCTTTGGAGCAGGAATGCTGAATTTTAATTGTCCAGCTTTTACAGTAACATGTGCTTCAATTCCAGATTCGTGGAATATATTAGAATTCATCTCCACACCACTTCCAGCAAATTCAGGTATGTTTACTCCTAGATGTGTCACAAACTCAACTGCTACTGAAGGTTTAGCAATGAGATCTGCTTGTATCTATTTAATAAAAACAAAATGGGGTATTTATTTGACCAATACACTTCTTGCTGGCTGTACAAAAAACCCCCATACCACCCCTTGATAATACAGAGAGGTAAGTTCTATAGACTTGATTTTGCTCTTCGAAAAATCTGATTCCCAAAACCACATAATGGCCCATATAAGAGGTAACTGTAATTAAAAAAACCCAGCAAGGTTATAACACCAAGGATCCTACTTTAATGTAAAAATACTCATGTTTCAGAAAGATTTTATACATGGAGCTACTTGCATGTATTTTTAAAATGGAAAACAAGAGCCAGTTTTCCTTTGTAAGAAAAAAAAGAGAAAGCAGTTTCTAAAGACAATGAGCAAACTGTTTGACAAAAAAAGAAATGGATCCAAGATTTGATTTTGTCTAAACAAAAACCAGCTTATTTTCAAGCTATTGCTTTGACCATTAATAAAGAAAGGACAGAATACAATATTCTGGAAAACATTCCAAAGCTGACTACATGGCAACAAATACTAAATTTGAGGATTTATTTTTTATTTCTATTTAGATCTTGTACATGGTAGAAAATTAAAAGTTTAGATGAACTGAAGATACAAAGAAATTCTTACAAAATATTGACTAGGTTAGAGCAAGGTAGTTATTGGAACTGCAAAAAGGAATAGAATAATAAAAAAAAGAGAAGTGGATAATTAGTTTTGTGTCATATGCTTTATCCTTGTTACAATTTTAAGACGTTTCCTCTCAGGTGAAACGTCTTTTAATTAATTCTTTTAATTAGTCTTTTAATTAATATTTCTTTTAATTGCTAATCAATTTTTTTCACTTTGACTTGGCCACAACAAAATGTTTGGTAACTTTTTGGGTTGAATAGCAAATTCACAAAATGTAGCTTTTGTGCCACTGTAATTTGAGTGCAGGGGGAGAGAAAGAAACAGATCAAAATGCTTTATTTTTGAAAGAGTGATTAAAATACTTTTGATTCATAAATTTTATTATGTCTCATTCCTAATTTATTGCATTTCTTCTTAGTCTAATCTAAATGTCATCCACAAATTCACCAGAGACCTCTAATGAGTCAGGGTTTTTTAATATTGAGAACATTTTGCAATCTTAAAGTGGTTCTGGTGTTACGGTTTTATCCATAAATGAAAATGTGATATATTAGGAGGAGAAAAAACAGAGACAGTATTAGGACTTACGCTTTTTTGATATAACTTTGCAGCTATTCTTGCCCCAGGTGTTGCTATTCCAGACAAGGCAAACTTCAGTTGCAAACCTGCTCCAGTTGGAAGCTCAAACTCATTGTCCATGAATATGTAGTGGATAAATAAATCCTTGTCAATACCTTTTGAGATGGCTTGTGCAATCTGTGAATCAACCAAGGAAATGAACACTAATGAATCTGCACTTTAGAATATGCACATTTTGTACTTTTTATTAGGGAATGATTGCAACTCTATAATCCAAAAGTAGAGAAGAGAGAGTAGAGAATCTAATTTGCACAGATTAATTTCTTCAAAAAATATACTAAACACTGTCAGCAAAATCTGAACTTTAAAGGAACACCAGATTTTTTACCAGCTTTGATACACACAGGTTATCTACCTTAACACACACATACAAAGGTGAATTAGTTTAGATACCATGTAAGATTCTGCTTTCTCCAAAGTCAATGGCAAAGCATAATTTTACCTTAATGAAAGAAAGATATCACCAAATATTCCTAAAATCCTCATATCTTCTTTTTAACATGACAAGGTTGAAATTTTTCATATTAACACATATTTCCCTAATTAAAAATTTAGCCATGTAACTTATAGCCAGTACTGCAGTTTTGGGAATTGTTCTAGTAGATAGCTCGATAATATAGTATGAGCTGAACTTTCCCTTTTTCCTCTCCCTCACCAATCCTTCAGGAGGACTCTACTTGGTTAATGAACAGTCTTCATAGAATTCTCAGAATCCTTCAATAAAAGCCTGGATATTTTATTTTAAATAATTTTATTTTCATGCTGGTATCAAATATTTTTTACATAATAGTTAAATACAATCTAAATCTTAAAGAAAAATCTGGTTGGAAAAAAAAGTTGATAATGCACATTGCTGCATCAGAAACATACCATTTCAGGAACAGTCTGAAGAGTTTTAACGCTTTTTAAAATCAAGCTTCCCAGCAGTTTAAAATCATTGAGTTTCATGTACCCAAGTTCCTCCCCCAGGATCCTTAGATATGCTCTTCCTTCCGGAGCTTCTTTGCTGCTCAATTCTTTTATCAGTTTTTCAAGGTTAAGTATTATTCCTTTCACGATATCCTGAAAATTCAGTCAGAAGCAATAAAACAGTTTTATAGGAAGTATGTAAGGTCACATATCTAGAACAGATACTTGGTGAATGTCAGCTATTCTGCACATGTACTTACAGATTTCTCTGCAGACAAAGATGCCTCCAAATGCAATTATGAAAACATGTTATTAAATAACATTAAGGATTTCTGTCTATCTCACCAGAGAGGAGAAGGAACATATCGAGTAAAGCAGTAAGTGCTGTAATTACTGTGTAAAAATAATAATGCTGTGTTGCACAGAGAATGTTTTCAACTTTACCTGATCCTGCTTGCCATCCTGTGAGTAACCAAAATAGTCAAAAAGTGCCTTGGAAACCTGCTCTGGAACTTTGCCATCAACCCAGTACAAGGCCTTGGTTGCAGTGTCTGGGAAAAATCCCTTCTCTCCAAACAACGCTTCCAGTGTTGGTTCAAATCCCTTTCCATCCACGCCAAGCTGAAATGAACAGAAGGGACAACGTATAAGTGAGACAGCTTCCCCCTTTTCTTTGGATCTTTATGACAAACAGACTGCCTGGGTAGCAAAAAATGCATTTAAAGTGTATCCTATAAACTCATGACTCATATAAGGGAAGAAATGGAATGCTATGTCTAATATTTCACTTTATCTCTATGGTGAGGCTCCATAAAAAATAAAAAAGAAAAAAAGAAAAAAAAAAAAGTATGCATAGGTTGTATCCCACTTAAAATCTACTATGAGTACTTCATTGTGCCAGTAATGATTCATTACCATAAAGTCAATTTGTTACAGATGGGTTCATTTTACCCTGAGCCCTTTAATAGCTTCAACAGGATCGTCCATCCAGGCAGTGGCAAATGACATCACATAATGGATGGCTTGCTCTAAAGCCCATTGAGACCAAATCAAGGTCCCCTTGTAGTCACAGTGATCTTTAGGTTTCTCCCAAGGCTTGTAAAAAGATACATTATTCACAGAAAGTTGTTATAAGAAAACAGAATTAAAAAAAAAAAAAAAGCAGCTGAATACTAGCAAACGTTTTTGATAATTTTTGTACCTCAAAGACATCACTTGGGTCGAATCCATAGGCATGCAGGGTGGTTTTCAGCATGGTCTCTTTAGGAATATAGCTGTTTGGATCAAATATCACATTTCCTTCTACTTTGGCAGACATGGGGTTAATTCCAGGTATAGAAACTCTTTCTGAAATCTGATAATTTTGTGAGAATTTTCTGAAATCTTTGGCCGTTGGGAGCTGATTTCCTTTCAGAGCTTCTTCAACACGGCTTTTTAGACTAGGGAAGAGGATAGCAATTAAAATATGATTAGTACATCTTCAAAACACTCATTTAGTCTTACTTAAGGGTTTTTTTACACCACTTGTAGCCATTCATACAGCTGTGCTGATTGCTAATGGATAGCTCTCTGCACATATTTAACAGTAAACATAAGACTTAAGGGGAAAGACTATAATCTGGCACTGTTCTGACAAAGCCAGTTTGCTCAGCTGATGTGCTGATTCAAATAAACAGAAAAACAAATCAAAAACTCTACTGCAACTATGATCAAAACATTTTTCTTCCAATGACACTGATATACACCTAAATTTCACTTACTCTTCAACACCCAGTTCTTTAGAGTCCAGGATGTTGGCAATGTGTGAGGCAACAAAACTTTTCACTTGCTCATTCTTCTCCTTTGTGAGGACTCTCAAAATCTTTGCAAGATCACTCAGGGAAGGATTTTTCATCACTAGGAGATAGGATGCTAGACGTTTCTCTGTGGGCGCATCCAGTTCTTGGAATGCTTTGAGAAATGCTGAACGGTCCTATATAAATAGAGAAAAGTTTGCATTGATGAATGGGTGCTATTGATAATTATTGATATTATTGATATTTGCTCATGGGTGATATTGATAAACCCTTTTGGGAATATATAGGGTGAAATAATCACAGAATATTCTTTAATTGGAAGGGATCCATAAGGATAATTGAGTCCAGGTCTTCAGTGACTTTAGCATAACTATTTTTGTACCTTATTTCCACAGCCTATCACAACAGTTTCTTTGAAGCTATTTTGCTAAACTTTCTTTTGCTAGAAAACGTCATAGAAGTTATGGCTTTATTAAAACTGATATTGACAGAATCAGAGGATCACAAAAACATTTGTGTTGGAAGGGACCTTAAAGACCATGAAGTTCCAATTCCTCTGCCATGGACAGGGACACCTTTCACTGGACCAGGTTGCTCAAAGCCCCTTCTAATGTGGCCTTGGACACTTCCAGAGATGGGGCGTCCACAGCTTCTCTGGGCAACCTGTGCCAGGGCCTCACCAGCTTTACAGTAACAAATTTCTTTCTAATGTCTAATCTAAACCTACTCTCTTATAATTTGAACCCATTCACCCTTGTCCTGTCACTAGCTGATCTTGTAAATAGTCACCCTATTTGTATATTTTAAATTTATTTTACCCTTTTTTTTCCCCCTTTTTTTTTTTTTTTGTTTGTTTGTTTGTCTATTTTTTTTTTAACTTATACATACAGGTTACATTTTTACTTAAGAATTCTGACATTTGATGGTTAGGAATCATATGTGCAAATTGTAAAAATTTAAAAAATAGATCATTCAACTTAGGAAAAGAAGGTGATCAAAGTCTACCACTGCAGGAAAATTAAAAAGATAGTTTAAAACAAAGTAAACATCTAAAAATTAAATGTATTAAACTGAATCTGAGTATGTGAGTTTCAGGTGTTTCCAGTCTCCCAGACTTTTTAAACCTGGTCTGGAAACAAGAGCATATCTTTTAGAGAAGAAATTTTTTAATACTGAAATTGAAACTCTCTTACCACAGTGAGCAGAAATTCTCTGTATAATGATAACTATTCTGTAAGGGATGCTGTAATGTGGCTGCATTGTAAACACACATATACCCAGTACTGTTAACAATGATAAAATGCCAATATAAAATAGAAATATGGGTTTTTTTCTTAGTTAAATACATTTATGTCTGGGATAATTCATTAGTTAACATCACCTTTGAATAAGCAGAAGTCCATTTAAAACACTAAAAGGAACAGATCTGAACTTCCCATTTAAACTGAGACTGTCTATACAAAGAAAATGAATCTCAAAAGAGCAATACCCCCTACCTAAAAAGGTTTCCCAGATATGTGTATGGAAACTTACTAAAGGGGCTGTGGAAAGCTGGAGAAAGCTAAAAGGGAGATAGCAGAATTGAAATAATGGGAATAGCTTTGCATTTTCAGTAGCTCCTGTGAACAGTCAAGGTGAATTGAACAGTTTATCCTGGTTCTTGCGACCAATTTACCTCTTCAGTAATTGTCATTTTCCTGAATGCCTGGATAGCTGCTTTCTGAACTGAAAGTGATGCAACTTCATTTCTGATACACGTCTTCAGAGAAGTTTTCACACTGGGTTTAGCTTTCTCCATTACTGCACCCATGTTTCCAATAGCCTGGTAGTGATGAAAACACAGAAAGATGATAAAAATTTCCTCTCCACCAAGAGAAGTAGAGTAATATATGTGATAACATAACATAACATAACATAACATAACATAACATAACATAACATAACATAACATAACATAACATAACATAATATATCAGTATTATAATTACAGCCTCCATAGGAAAGAAGGAAATAAAAATACCCGAAGTGTGAGGTAAGTGAGTTCATCTTCCCCAGAACAATCAGTGCCAAGCAGTGATACCATGAAGTCTGCAACATCTGCTATTTCCTCTATCACAATCTTCTTCTCATTGTAGAACCTAAAGAAATAGATGAACACATCAGAAACAGAGGAGGAAATTGGGAAATGTCTATATTTTATTCCAAAAGAGCAAATATATGAAAATAAAAATATCCTCCAGAAGTGAACATTCTTAGCATTTACTGAAGTGCTATTATTTTGTACAATTGCATGCTATCATTACTTACTTAGTAACAGAATGACTCAAGCCATAAAATGAAGCTCTACTTGGCTGATACTGGGCCATGTTCAGGATTTCCCGTATTCTTTGTGGAGTTGGAGAAGGCAACAGTCCCAGGGTGTATGTGACCAGGTCTGCCACGAGTGGATTCACGTTTCCAGTTCTCAGGACTTGAAGGATTGCACTGTAGCACTCTGGAGTCCCACACTGGGCTAGGGCCTGGATGGTGATGGAGCTGAAATGAGAAGAGATGACTTTTATTAATTAATTCCCTGTTCGCAGGTATCATTGCATGTTGACTGCTTAAAAAAAACACATGGGGGGTTTATTAAGGTGTTTTAATAAAAATGATGTAAGCTTATGTGTGTCTGGAAGCAAATTGTGCAATTTTTTACCGAAAAGAAGCTTCTTGGTTTTACATGCTATATTAATAACCCAATTAAATTAGAATAAGTAAGAATTATTTATATGATCATTACATGGACATATCTTTTTTCTTTTCCTTCACAACAGACTTACACAACTTTAAGTATTATCATCTAATAGATTGACCTAGACTGAGGCTCTAGTTCCTTTACAGACGGAGAACATAAAGTATATGTAAAATGGCTCAAGTCTGCTCAGATGAAAGACTAAGGGAGTGGAGTGGAAGGCAGAGTCAGACCAAACAAACTCATCCATGTCTGCTGAAGTCTCACACTCAAAACTGTATTCTTTGCTATAAGTCACACTTGGGAGTGTGGAATTACAGCCATTGTCCTTGGGCAAAGCTTCATGAAAGGTATTTGGCTATAAAAACACATACAAAGGATTGTGTCAGGCACACACAGTTGGCTTGACACTCCCTTCCTTATTTCCCTCCCTGTGTAGTTCTCATTACACTTATCTTTCTGAAAGCCACTCTTTGCATCTAATGCACCTCTAATTTAAAACCATTTGCAGCAAATCCTCAGCTCTAGCATGGTTTTGCCATGTGTGGTGTTCTTGCACTGTGATCTGCTGAAACATACCTTGATGTTTCCATCATCTTTGGAACAAGAGAGCCAAGAGTGCTGTTATGTAAACTTCTCAGCCCAGAAACAAATCTGTAAAAGAGTCTTGCTCGCTGCTGGTTCTCCTGGGAGGCTGTAAGTTTCTGCATTTCCTGCAGGGTTTTCAGAACAGCATCACCCTGCCTGGGCAGTTTGGCATCTGTACTTTCCAATGCAAGTCCCTTCTCTTCCAGTGCACCTAAAAATTGGGGAAAATTGCATTCTTTATGTCTTTCTCAGGGAGCTATGTTAATTTTTATCTTCTGCCATGCATTCAGTATAAATACGAAGTCTGTACATTATTTTATATGATAACTGTTGAAGTTTAACAGCTGAACAGTTTACAAAAATAATGGCATTTAATCGCATTTAATAAAGTGTCATTTAATATAATTGTCCCAGAAGTTGAATATTTGCATACCTCCTTCTATATTTTCATGAAGATTAGTCCTTAACACCTCATATTAGCACAGTTTGCTTTTTCAACTTTCAACTTTCAATAAATATGTAAGAAATATTTTATGACTGGGATTAGCAACTGCTGGTCAGAAAAGTATGTTTCAGAACAAAATATATAGTAATATTGGATTGTTTACATTTGGCACTNAAAACTAAAATTAAAAAAACAAATATTATTTAAATTTAGTGTTTATTATAAACTTATCAGGTTTTCCCATTTTATATGCAAACTTTCCCTTAAAAAGTTGATAAAATTTCATTTAAAATTATTAATTTATTTGGTCCCCTCATCTTTAATTAATTCAGTATTAAAAAATTCACTATAATTTTTCCTGTATTTATGTTTTGTTTCTGTATTTATAATACAGAGAACTGCAGCTATACCTCCATCAAAATTTTTGTTAGTGATCTTTGGGGTGTCTTCAAGCTTCAGAGTCTGGTTGACCTCTGTCATGATACCATAGCGATTTCTAGGAAACAAAGAAAAATTCAGTGCTTTAGTTGAGTCCAAGTGCCTTTACCAGGTCTTGATAGGCCTCCTGCCTTCTAAAAAACAAAATTAGGGATGAAGCCAGAGCAGAATGTGATACTTCACCATTTAAAACGGATATTTATAAATAAAGGGTAATGATAAATAGTGAGCAACCTACTTGTATGAGGAAGGCAGAAACAGGTGTTTTTCACTGCAGACAGCATCTCTTATGTGCCTTTTCTTTGCATCAATATTGTAGTGACAGAACTGCGTGCTCTTCAGAAGGGCAGATAAGGGGCTGTTCTGTAAAATAAATAATTTTGCAGTCAGCTTACTGAGTAGAATAGGAAACAATCATAAATTTAAAGGCTGACACAGTTTTACTGTGAGATTAACAGTTACATATTTGAAATGAATGCAGACAACTGGAATCTTTCTTACACCAAGGCAAAATTGTGCCAGAAGCAATCTTTGGAACTTAAGTTTCCTCTCAGTCAAAAATCCTACTGAAATGTTCCCTCAGGCCTAACTGAGGTGTTTGGGTGGTGTTTATTGAAGGGTTTGGTTGCTGCTTACAACAAAGGCTTCTTCATAAAACCAAATTGTAATTTTTGGAATAGAACAGTCCCCATGTAACAACTGTGATTTTCTCTTTCATTTCAGTCTCATGACACAAAAAGCTGTAGAAGTGGCAGAAATTATAAAATGTCTTTTCAGCATTATATGAGATCATTTTTTTGCTTTTGGTTAAAACACCCAAAAGCAATGACACTGTCATATCAGAAAGAATTCTGACAATATTCATGCAAGCGACTGTACCTGATCAATGCGGATTAACAGGTGGACTGAACATTTTGTCAAACCACTTACTTCAGGGCATCTGGAGCCCTCTTCCTCGACCTCTCATCCACTTTAGAGTTTTGGAGGACTACATGTTTTAGATAAAAATGGAATTTTGAAAATTTTGACCCACAAAACTAAAAATTTGTCTATGCTCGGATAGGTTATTGAATAATCAATAGTAATAAATCCACATATAAGAAACTTTCCTTTAAAATAGAAAAGATAATGAAAGAAGATAATTACATTCTTGTTCTGTTTTTCTCTATTGACAGCTGACAATACTGCACTCTGATCTAATGGAAGGGTGCAGAAAAACTACATTTTTGAAAAAATAAATATAAAATGTAATCATGGTAGTGGTTGTTTATCACTTTAAATGCTGGTGTGAAAAATGTTATAATATATAATTTTTAATGGCATACTTACTAGTCCTTTCACAATGGCAATAGGGCTGACATGATCTCTGATAGGACTGAAGTTGTCACAGCCCTTCAGGTACCTGGTAATTGAAATATCTTCTGCAACATTCCCTTTTCTGGATTTGAATTCAACTTCACTGTCACACTTTCCATACACAGTATCCTGAAAAGAAGAAAGAAGTCAGTACCTTGCTCATGTTGTCAGACATTTTCTGATCTACTTGAAAGGCACCCTTTCTGATCTGAACGCCCAGGCCTTTTGAAAATTATGTCCAGGAACAACTCTGTCTAGGTGAGATTTTTTCCATTGGTTAACACAACAAAGTGAATGATTTCAAAAGACCTACCATTGGAATTGTTTTCACGTTTTCCACCGTTTCTGTTGGCACAAGGAGAGCTGAGATGATACCTCTCTTGAGATTCAGTACATTCAGAGGCTCATCCTTCTCTGGATACAGCTTGACTTTTGTTCCATCCTGAATGCTGAATTTTAGCTCATTCCTGCCCCCCAAAAAACAGCATTAGTATGAATTCATATTAAAGCCACACAGTGAAGAACATGTTATCAATAACCTCCTGGGCTAGAGATAAAGCATCATGTTTATCTTGGTCTGTCATTATTTACTATTCACTGCTGTTACTAACAGAAAGTATCACTATTAAAGCAGCAAAATCCTAACCAAGGACATTTTGATGTCACTAGATTACGTCATCTAAGGGCAAGTAAATACCAAGAGCAATAGCTGAAAGCTTGAATTGCATAAATTCGGAGAAGAGATAAAGAAATTTTTGGAATGAGGTAATTATTAACTACTGCAATAGGCTACAAAATGATGGGAAGGATTCTCTACTAGAAGAGTCTTTAAATAAAATCTTAATTGTTTTCTGTAAATCATATTTTAACACTGTCTCTAGTTGGCTTGAGATCTATAGCTTGTGAGACAAGATGACTACTGAGGCACTGAAAGAAGCATGAAGGTGCATGACTAAACTATGCACTGACAAGCACTAGAAACTAACTGGGTGGAGAGAATAGAAGCTATTAGTTACAAAAGCAGATAAGAAAGGGAAAGATTAGCTATACATGCTGTTAGAGATTGGGACTGGAAATCTGGACTTCAGTCTCAAATGCCTTTCTATTGCACAGTTTGTTAGCAAAGGAAAATTATCTTAAACTGACTGAGTGCAGCCATTTGAGAATGTGCTTACAAGAAGGAACAAAAATTGCAGTAATCTTTTGGGTCACTACCCAACAACTTCCTGATGTACATGACGGAAATTAAGAAACCGTTCCAGGTGAAAAAGTTATATGTAAAATTCCCTCCTCTACTGGCAATTGAGAACTATGTTAACCCTAAAGTGTATCTGAGAGAGTTTTGCTGTGAAATCAGCTTATAAAAGCCTACCATGTTATCATGAAATGTGCTCCATGCCGACAAAAATATAATCACAGTGGACTGTTTATACTGTGGTCTGTTCCATGTTAAGGTCCCAAGTATTGATGATAATTGATATTGCTTACTTGGACATGGCATTAGCAAAATCCTCAGAGTTCTTGGACTTTTTCAGAATAGCCCTTCCCTCTGTGTCAACACCAAACGTCTCCCTCAGGGAGCAATGCATTGTCCTCAGGATGAAGCGGCACAGCTGGGGTACCTCCAGTTCAACCTGAAAACACAAATATTATATGTCATTCTTTTTAGCATTATCACATTTCCAGCATCACCCTCCTACTGCTTTGAAAACTCCTTGGGCTTTGTGAAGTG
Source organism: Regulus satrapa (assembly GCA_013396955.1). Classification (NCBI taxonomy): domain Eukaryota; kingdom Metazoa; phylum Chordata; class Aves; order Passeriformes; family Regulidae; genus Regulus; species Regulus satrapa. The sequence goes on along the minus strand of VWZN01015660.1, from coordinate 533,166 downwards.
TCAGGATCACCCTGCCACTAGCTGTTGGGAAATACTCCAAAGTGTTCTAAAGAGCTTAAGAAGGTGCACAGAAGAAATAGGAGGGCATGTATTTGCTTGGCTAATAGCATGGATTATAATAAATGAGCAACTTAGTTTCTGAGAATGTTGAGTATTACAACTGTATGGAAACTTGAGTCATTACACTGATCTATGTGTTTAGACTCTATCAGAAGATATCCCAGTTATTTCATTTCAGGAAAAAAAAAAAAAAAAATTCAAAACGGACATTATGGTGAGAAAGTTTTGGGCAAGATAAGGTGATGTTGGATAGTTAAATGGCCTATGGGACCTTTTACTCCTACAGGCCTGATATTGTCTTAAGCAGGCTCTCACATGGTCTTCACGGCATCAATGAGTTATTTTAATTCACTTCTAGAATATTTAAAGGACATTGGTAGCCTGAGCCTGGGAGCTAAGGATAACTAAGAAGCAGGTCTTGCCCCTTTCTCATGTAGAAGTACAGCCACACTGGGATTGAACTGCACAGGCACAGAGGTATGAAGGGTTTCTGCCATCCTCAGTGCCCTCTGTCTAGAAAAGCGAGGGCTTAGTCTTCATGGTTCTCAATATGTGCCCTTCAAAAGAATGATCTTGTTTGTAAAATCATTGAAGGATGCTTCCCAGCTGCCAGCTCCTATGTTGTTAAGCACACAGTCCCCAACTGGGTGTATTTACTCCTCTGCCTACCTTGCAAGTGATCTTTGAACCGCTTTGAGAATCTGCTGTTCCTGTGATCCCACTTGATGTTTCTGCTTCATATGAGTAGACATATTTCCTGAAGGGTTTAAATCTGGTTGCATCCTCTGCAATTAGGAAAATGAGAGTGGTTTTATGACCTGGGTAGGATATACGTAGGTAAACCTTGCAGTGCATGCTTAGTGTTATGTAACTAAAATGAATGCCAGAAAAAGGAGCCTGAAGAACCATGCTCCCACTCCTTCCTTTTACAGAATATCTTTCAGAGAAGTGATGCCCTCATGTCAGTTAGACACTTTCTGAACAACTTATGGGAGCAGCATAAACTTTGGGGTCCACTGCTTGGATGAGATCTGTCAGTGTCACCCCACCTGTCCTTCAAATCATGCCCAAAAAACAAATGAGAAAAACAGGAGAAAACTTGAAGGGTGAAACTGTTTCAAAAATTACCCTATGGCTTCTAAATTGAGCCAATCAAATTGTAATTTTCAAATTGGTAATAAAGACTCCTTTCAGCTCAGATTTTTCCAGTACAGTGCAAATATAAGGAGCTACTTCACCAGTCACATGACTGAGATGGAAAGCAAAAAACCATAGAAAAAGACAGAACACAAAAAACTACCATCCCTCAATACAATTTCACCTGAATTCATGGATGATCTTTCTGAAATATGATTTATTCTACTTCACTTATTAGATCAGAAAATTTTACTAGGGTAGATTATTTTTAATGGCCATGAGCTTTAGTTACATGAAGAACATCCAGAACACGGGAAAAACACTAACTTATGACTAAGACTATTGCAGGAGGGAGTATTTCCAGAAGTGTTTCTCTTTCTATCAAAGGAAGCCCCAAAACCTAATAGGTCTCCTCAAAAGAATGAATTTCACCTGTATTTAACCTCTCCCTATTGCCCTTAGACCAAATCATCTGTAATTCTAAACCCCGCAAGCAGGAATGAATGGGGTAATAGAAATATTTAAAAAAAGAAATGGTCGCTGTGTCAAATACAGGGATATAATATATTCCTTTGGTGTCTGGAATGACTAACATAAACAAAAAAATATTCTCCATCACAATTCACTCCCACAAAAACTTCAGGAATTGTTTTAAACTAAAGAGGATGATCAGGCATTTGAAGTGTCTGTGTTGGAGCAGTCTAGATCAATCTGAAGCAAAAATTACTGTTCCTTTGGTTTAGACTGAGCAACTCACTGGAACTGATTCTCCTGTGATCCTGAATGAAAGGCAACTTCTTAAATTTCTCCTCTCTGGGTATTTGTGACTGTCTGACCATATACAGTCCTGATCTACTTTTATAGTAAAAACAAAGATAGGTAATCGCAGTGTAAACCCAAATTCCCACCATCAAATCTGTAGGACTTTGCCTGTCTATGCCTACAGGAATGTAGCTTACTCTTTTTTTTTATAAAACCTTTGTCATGTCAGAAGTCAATGGTAATATTAACATTGTCCTTTATGTCATGCCATTTCATAAACAGGGAGGACAACAAATTAGTATATAAATCTCTTATTTCCTCACTGCACTATCACTTTCATAAGCTTTACATACTTTAATAATGTTTGGCTGAGATTATTTTCATGTAACTGCTAAACAGAATTATTGTAATAATCATTAAGTGTCATACAGTAATCAGCATCTTTAAAACATTTGAGAACTTAATTACATTTTCTATTTAACCCTGAAATTAGTTGCTATTAAAAGATTCATTGCTAACCCTGTCACTTTTGGCTATCCTGGTCTATAACTGTACTCAGAAAAATTTGCAACACCAGTATTTACATTGCTAAAGAGAAAATTATTGCTTTTATATCCTTTTAAAAGCATATCCATATGTGGATGATTTTTTAAAATAAAAATCAATGAAAAAGGAATAGAGAAATGATAAGATTAGAAGTACAAATAACAAGTAAGTGATTGTGTCAAAACATAAACAACAAATTGGCAATGAAGCCCAGCAGTCTTTGAGGTGGTTCAGGCATCTGAAGTGAACCAAATTGCCTGGAGATGGTGCTAAAGCACCCAACAAAGGGAAAAAAACCCTGAAGACTAAGAACAAACCAACTTGTTCAGTACTTTGACCCTGTGATGGAACATTATGTATCTAACCGAGCAGTCAGGGCCAGTCAGAGTTCATTACAAAGATAGCACTTAAAGTCAGCATTTCCTGGCTCTTGGCTTGTTTAAAGAAATTGCTGTCCTTGCTGACAGAGTTGATGATTTATTCTATAGGTATTCAATTAGAAATCTAAGTGCAGTTCTGTGGACTTAGCAGCAGGTGTGAAGGGTAAATAAAATGTGAAATCCGGAACACACTGAAGAAGTGTAGTGTACATAACCTCACGGTTAAAACTTCACATTTGGTAAGCAGGGATTTCTAGATTAAGAAATTTGCACCTGACAATAAAAATATAAATTTCAAAACCCCAACCAAACTACTAACCCACAAACCAAATTGGAACTTCAAGAAAGTTCAAAAATTTAACCTCAGCTTGTCCAATCTTAGGAAAGTATTAAAATTATTTGAACCAAGCCTAATTGATAATTGAACACTTAAAAACAAATGGCAAGAAGGACTTAAGGATATTATAATCATTTTCATTTAAGTTATTTCAGAAGAAAATATTAGGAAAACTCAGTCTTTGAAAGATTAATTCAGTCAAAATAGTGACAAAATATAACAAAAGGAAATAAGCAAAAGGATGCAAGAAATCTCTTACTTGAACATCCTGGATTTCCATTTTCAGGTGATTCTTCTTCTGTAAAAAACCCAAACAAACAACATTAAAAGTTGGAAAAGGTGTTTACAAAAAAGTGTGTAAAACAAGAGAGATGAAATGTATCATATAACACATTTTACTTTTAAATTTTAGTCTATTTGACCACACAAAAATACAGCAAAACTGATGAATGGCTATATTGTGGTTTTTGTATATTTTTAAAAAGGGCAAATTTGAAAGTTAACACTAAAATTCTCTGCCAATAATTTTTTTCTGAATATTGAGAATTCATTCCTTGGAGGAAAAGAATGCTAGTTGGAAGCCTATTCAAGTAAAGAAGAATAATTTGCTCCAATCAGTCTCAGATATGTTCCATATGACTCTATTTAAATAAAATAAAATAAAATTGAATTAAATTAAACATAATCTACTAAATATTTTGCCCTTATTGGATGCTATGTCATTCTTTGAGATATCACATATATGAAGGCCAGCACTTTTCACAATGTTCTCTGCACACTTTCCAAGTTTTCATTCTGGAAATTCTAAGTAGACTACTCTATAGAAATAGACTGTAACATTAACCATAGTAACAAGAATAGCATCATAAATACTACTATTGCTATTACAATGAAATTAATAATAATATTAATAACAATTAGAAACAAGGTTTATTGTATGGCAGTACATTCATGAAATATCAGTCAGGAACAGAATATTAGTTCAACAAAGATATATATATGATGAATTAGATCTTTATATGAAACCAGACCTGCACAATTGCCTCTAGATTCACTTTTCTGCTTAACCTCCCTGAAGCCTTAGATACCACTACAGAGCTGTATTGTAAAAAGCCACTTCTTGGGAAGCAAGGATAGCTCACAATCCACAGCATCATATTGATCTCAGTTGTCTTTTCTGATTTTAGGAAAAAAAAACCCCTTTACTGGCCTACTTCTTTTACTGATGACTGTGTCTCTTCAATATAAAAATGCATTTAAATTGCCTGCCAAATACAGTTTGCTTTACTGCTCTCTCTCTTCACATTTGCTGCAAAACAGGCAAGCAAACAGGCATGGTATCTCCAAGATACAGTAGCTCCATGAGGGCTTGAAAAGACAGTGCTACAGAAAAACAGTGAATGCCTTACAAGTTGCAAAATACATTAAATCTGTTCAAAAGCTGTCAGGCAACATTCATGATTTTTCTACATTGGGATTCTCCTATGACTGCCCATTCCTATGACGGGAAGAAATTACATCTTTGCGCACTGAACCTTTATAATTCCATAAGCCATGGTCCTTTTGATTTTTTTTTTTTTCAATATTCTTATTTTAATGGGCACATAAATAAACCATTAAGGAACACTGACATAAAAGAGAATACTTACGTGTGAGAACACCACTGCTGAGCAGCAGGGAGAGCAGCAAGAGCTGCACAGGGCCCATGGTGAGCCCCGGTCCCTCTTGCTGCTCTTTCCTTTCCTCTTTTTTCTTCCCTCTTCAAGTCTTCCCTGCTGCCTCAGAGGGAGAGTGAGCCTTTTGACTTGGACCTCCATTTATATAGTCTGTAGCAAGCAGCTGAGTCAAACAGTTTAGAAAGCTCAGAGCAAATTGCCAAAGGTCCAAAGGTGAGAGTCCCAGATCCTCACTGTGCTCCACACCATGCCCTGCTTTGGTTACTGATAGTCACAGAAACATTTAGGTTGGAAAAAACCTCTAAGATCATTGAGCTAACCTCCAGTAAACTGGGGATTCTCCAGCTAGTCAGGGCTGTTCATAAATGATTGACAATGGCTCAGTGAGCATTCCTGCTAGCTCCTCATCCTTCCTCCTCCGAGAATCGAAAACCATAATTTTGTGAACTCTATGATTTCATGATGAATCCAAACACTCCCAAAACACAAGGACTATCCAAGTGCCTCTTGTTCCTTGCCTGCCCTTTCTGAAGAGTTTAGAGCCCTCTACTATGGCGGTCCAGTAACTCAAGTCATCCCACCATGTTCCCATGATGGCCATTATATCACGGAACCCCTGCTGCACAACGTCTCCCAGCTCCTCCCGTTTGATATCTGCACGGTGTGCACTGGTGCAGGCACACTTGGGTTGTGCTTCTGGTCCTGCCACCTTTTGAGGGGAGAAACTCTAACTCCTATGTGATTATGCCCAGGTGCATCTGCTGTTTGTAACAAACCAACAGCTCCTGTATCTTTGCTGCCACAGGAGCGGGTCCCATGCCCTACCACGGCAGATCAAGGGACTGCAGTGTGACACAGCCCCTCCAACACTGGCGTGCTGCCCCCAGGCTTGTCTGAAGGCAGAAGACTGAGCTGGAGATAAGTCACTCTTCCATTCACTGGTCTTTTCCTTAAGCAGAGTTTTAAGAACAAAATTCCCCCAGCTAGATACTCTAGCAATGTATTCAAATAAATGTGCCACATCTACATAAGTGATTACAATACATAAATTAGAGATGGAAGAAATTACCACTGCAGCATGCTTTAGTTGATAGACGTTGAGAAGCTCAAAAATACGAGTACTTGAGAAAATGAGAATATTGTGCAACTACTGGCAGGACACGGAAAGTCTTTTTTCTTTGGAACAAAATTTGTCATATGCCTTTTAACAAATATTTTGCTTTGACTTACAATATTCAGGTAAAACAGGTTGTGCCTATGTTAAAAGTAAGCTCTGATTAATTCTCTTGTTTCATTATTTTTAGATTAAATTTTTTTTTGCTACAAACAGCAAAAATATGAAAATGAGATGATAAATTTTATCTGAATAAAGAAGATAAACCTATGAGGAAGATAAACTTGATTAAATGCAAACAAATCCCCCTTTTTATGTGTATTGGCAAAAAAGGCAGAGTTTATGTCATGAGAAATTCAAGTAGTTTGAATTCTTTCTCTATTCATATTTATCAAAGCTAACTGCAGTAAAAAAATTGACTATGGAAATATTTAAGAACATTTTGTTCAGTAAATTTAATTTTCATATATCTGATTGAATGGAAATGTTTTGACATTCACATATTTAAATATTTTTCCTTAGTTTGTTGAATCAAAAATCAAATTTTGGCTTAGCTAAGCAGTAATTTCTATAACCCTGCAATGTTACTATTTTGCCATACATCATGGTAGTTATCTTTAAAGTCTCATATTTCTTCATAGCCTTTCTCTCTTGGATTTAATAGGTGGTTTACATTTCCCAGGGTGCACTGAGATCATGTAACTCCGAACATGAGCTCAACCAAATGGCAACCATTGATGTATGATGGCCTGTATTTTCCAATAAGGGAGGCATCTTTCTTGTAATCAGGATTTTGTCTGATGACATTAACAAAAGTATGCCATTTCATAGACATTTCCTGCAAAAATTCCTTTCATGGACTCATTGGTGCTGGAGACACCAGAAAGAAAGCATTTCTTTGATTTTACCAAGATGGTTTTCTGTCCTTGGCTTATACCAATCAGAAATACAATAAGTGAATACAGATTTTTATTTTTTACTGCCAAAAAAGCAACATTTTTGTTTACTTTTGTGTCTGCAGCTGCCCCAACATGTGCTGTGATATGCAAAAATTACTTTTTCTTATAGTATGATTTTACCAAAGAGACTGCATTTTTTTTCATGGCATTTGATTCATTTCTGCAGGCAAACATAAAGGCTTCGACTATTTCCTAAAATCAATTCACTTGTTCAGTTAGCCTGCAGAGCTCTGGAGTGCATAGCATTCAGAGTAAGCTATTTGCCTGTTTTGCCTGTGTCTCCTCCTCCACTGCCTTCCCGTGGTTGTCTGGGCGGAAGTTGAATCTGACTGTATTAATACCATGCTGAATGGCTATAAAAAGATTACAAAAGTTATGACTCAGCCCATAAGCATGCAGGTAATGAGTGCACCAATATGTTGTGACAGTTTTATACTGCTGTATTACCTAGCGTCCTGGTTTTGGCTGGGATAGAGTTAATGTCTTTCTTTAGTAGCTGGTGCAGTGCCATGGTTTGGATTTAGCATGAGAATAATGTTAACAACTCACTGAAATTTTGCTTGTTGGTAAGTAGTATTTACCCATAATCAAGATGTTTTCAGCCTCTCATGCTCTGCCAGTGAGGAGGTGCACAAGAAGCCAGAGGGAACATGGCCAGCACAGCTGTCCCAAACTGGCCACAGGGATATTCCATACCAAGGAACATCATGCCTGGTGCATAAACCAGGGGTCGTTGGCTGGGAACTGCCAATCACTGCTCAGGGATGGGCTGGGCACTGGTCAGTGTCTGGGGAGAAATCGTATTGAGCATCATTCGTGTCCCTCGGGTTTTATCTCTCTCCTACTCGTTACAATTCTTCTGAGTCACAAAGCCCATTGCTTTGTGCATTCATCAGACATACTGCATACGGACTGAATCCATGGTCTTAGAAAATGTAGGAAGCAGGACAATATTCCTGATATGCTGAATTTATTTTATACAGAGAGATAATTTTTGTGTGCATATTATGGATGTGCAAAATATCTGACATGCTGTGGAACCCTTAGCAACTGTGGAATTGTTAAACATATTGAATTGAACAAAAATACACATTTAACACTCAAACTTTAGCTGAGCCTATTAATCTGATTTGGGTTTAAATTTTGTCTCTAAACCACACTGTGCATTAAACACTTCATTTATTGAAAACTCTTAATTGTAGTTCTGACATTCCGAATCTATATTTGTTTCTTAAAAGAACAATTTATTTTATGAAACTCTGTCTTCAAACTTCACCTTTTTCCACAACTGCACAGAGAAATCTGCATCACATCACTCATCTGAATGTACTCCTTCCTACACTTGTGTCTTCTAGTGAGGAGCTACTTTTGTCGTGCCTGTTTTGGCAATGGCAACAATAGCTTTCTTAATACTGATATAAATAGAAAAATTCCATTAACGTTTAATTATATAATCTATAGTACATATATATAAAATCTATGTGCATATATTATATATTATAGAATTTAGTCTTTTCTGCTTGGTGATACTGAGAGTTTCTTTGGTCAGATGTTTTGACAGTACTTTTAGGAGAGGTTTCCACATAGTCTTAGGATAAGGCTTCTTTGATAAACTCATTGAAACACTTTATTAAGTTTTGCATTTCATTTTCATTTAATGACTTTTGCAAGAAACAAAACAGACAGTTTATAGAAGTTATGGTTAGTACTAAGTTACTACTTATATTCCTTATATTTCTTCCTACTTAAATTCCAAAGAATCATTTTGTCTTTCCTTCTGTCCCTCTCTCTTCCCTTTTTCTTTTTTCTCTCCTTCCTTCTTTTCTATCCATTTTCTTATTCTTTCTTCTTTTCTCTTATAAGAAATATACCCACTATGTGGTGTAAAATTTATTTTTATCTCATTCAGTTCAAGGTCCAGCACTTGTGTTATTTGGGAAACATTGGTCTTAGTCTTCTACTGTGTCTCAAGTTCACAGTGTCATCCATTTAGGTCTTAGCCTGTCCCTCATCAGAGAAAAATGGTTGTATTTTCTGGTGAAACACCTATGGTGCTAACTATAACCCAGTGACAACTGGGGGAAACTGTGTCTCCCAAAGGAGGTGTTGGAGGTGCATAAACATACCCTCTGTTTGTCTAAGAAACGCTGCCAGAAGCCTGCTGAGGCATCAAGAGTAGAAAAATATTTGGCATAAGCCATCTCCTCCAGAATTTCTCTCCTTGTAGGTAGTGGAAAATGTTTCCTTTTTACATATTTATTTAGTTCTTTTGAGTATATTCTCAGGCAAAGGTCTGACTTCTTTCAGCACTAACAAGAAAATGTACTGAATCCTTTGAACCTTTTAATCAAACTCTCCTTTCAAAGTATTAAACCTCCTCAGTTCCTTCATTTTGTTTTGTTATTAGGCAAAGAAATTTGCTTTCCAAAACTGTGGTAGGTTGGATCACTAAATTCAGTTTTGAATTTTGCCAATACATTCCTACAAAGATGTTGCAAACCTCTGATTTACTCCCTCTCATCAACAAGGCGACATCATTAAGTGCTTGATGCATTTCTAAAACAGTATTTTTCCCCATTTCTTTCTTATTTGCCCATACCTTCCATTCAAATGCTTGCTTTTTAGCTCACCGCTGGTAGACTGATCATGTGCTGACTGTCTCTTTTAGTATTAATAATGCTTCTGGTATAATAATATTTCTGGTACAGATGTTTGGTGCATCTGCAAAAAAAGGTAAGACTAAGAAATAACCCATTTATTCTCAGAATGACAATTTGGGGATTTCCTGTAGTAAAATTACATGCTGCTGTTCTAGTAAATTCCATTGAACCAGTGGCATTTTGTCATCCTCTCTATCCAGGTTGTAATGTTTAGGTATTGCCTGCCCTGCCTTGACATAAGTGGTTCCATGAGCCAAGGTTTTTGAGAACTCCAAATTGAAACTCTGTGCGCCTTTTTGCTTCATCTCTCCCATGGTTTCAACTCTCCATCACTTTCATACTGCTGGAGCTCATGCTGTCTCCACAGGCTTTCATGTACACAGGATGCCACCCCTGCCTGCAAAATTCCAACTGCTTTCCCAAAATTAATTCATACCACCACCGTGCTTTCTATGATGCTTTTCATCATCTCTGCATTTGGCTACTTCTCAGAGCCTCGATTTTTATTCCAGACTTACAAGTTGAATTTGTCACAGAAACTATTTCTTTCATTAGATTTTTTTGGGGGGGAGGGGGTTTGTTTTCTCTCTCTCTCTTTT
>VWZN01015660.1:456086-522900 GCA_013396955.1 Regulus satrapa | reverse complement strand
TTTTTTTTTTTTTTTTTAAAGTTATTTATTTTCAAATATTTATCTGTCACATGCCAATTTTCTGCAGAATACCATGTTCCTCCAAGAATCACACTACAGTAAAATACTGAGCCTTCTGCACTTCAATCTAATAGAAGCTTTGAATGTAAAAATTATCATTCATGGTAGTAGCACCTTCTGTTTTTCCTTTTTGCTGGCTTCTGCTGCTCAGAAATACACTGAGGAGTAATGTTTAAATATTTTCCAGTTGTTTTAGGAGCTCATTTTTTCCATTGGTCTGAGTAGCTAATTTTTCTTTCAGCTTTTGAGAGGTATTCAATAATCATTCAAAGTCAAAGAATCTGACAGGTTGCTTTCACTCCCTCTGAGCTGATCCATCAATTTGATCCATCAGTTTTGACGGATTGACATTGTGCAACATAGGTTTCTCCACAATATTATATGGAATTCCACTAGATTAATCCTGAGTCAGTTTAGGGCATTGTTCTCCTTGGAGAGGGGAAAAAAATCCCTCTTCATATTACTGGTAGGGAATAAAACCACAAACAGACTAACTTGCCTTACAGGGCACAGGAAACCCTCATTATCAGCTTTCTCCTAATGCTAGATAATTAATACTGCAGAAGATAGCCCTGTGACACACCATGTGCTCGAAGGTCACAAGGGAGATTCTGCAGACTGCACTCACACATGACAGCTAAGAAATAGGTTTACACAGTGCCTCATCTGAGGAGGAGAAGGAGATATCTATGCATAATTTTCCCCTTTACTAAGATGCAGATACTGTAAAAGGAAGAAAAAAATGACTCAGAGGTTTTGCATGATATTACCAGAAATGAAAATGAGACACATGAAGCCACGAGAGTGACAACAGTAGATATGGTTGTCAGGTGGGGACTGAACTTTAATCTCTATATTGACCAGGTTATAATTCTCATTCCTGGATGATGAACTGCACCTGTTGGTTGTAAGGCTCTGAAAAGTTAGAAAGAAGGGGGACATGTTCTGGATCTTATTGATACTGATATAAAAAGTTTTTCACTTTCTGGGCACCTTTTGAAAATGTAACCTTAATAAACAGTGGGTTCAATTCCCTTCCCTGGGTGACAATGTTTTCAAAATTAGGAACATTATTATAGTGGTTGTGATTTTAAATTCCAGGACAGACCAAGAGTCACAGAAATTTAAGAAAAAACCTTGTCTTTTATCTATAAACATAGATTGTATAATTGAAATATTTTCAGCCTACCCATACACCTGAGTATTTTGCTGATTAAACAGCACAAATCTACCAGCGATATCCAAATTTCTTCATTTTTAGAAGGTATCTAAGAAGAAAGGACTTTTTACCCTCTGAGTTCCTTTCTAAACTCAATATATCAGCCTAGAGTAACATAAAATTAGAAGGATTAAAAAAAAATTAATACTAAGGTATTATAATTATTGCATGAAATAATTGTATCCTTACTTGTATGGGACAATATATTTATGTGGTACCAAAAAAATACTACATATTTTCCTAACACAGGAACAAGTCATCTAATATATGCTGTCAAATATAAAACTCTTGAAATGTATTTTACTGTACTTTTAAAGTAAAACATTTGCTATACTTCATGAATATTTTATTTTATTTTATTTTCTTTTATTTTATTTTATTTTATTTGAATCTGTGTTTCTATAATTCTGATATTATCAGTTTGGATTTTAAAAAACCCCAAATCTTCTAACTAGGATGTTGTTCTTGTATTGCCAAAGAAGGAAAAAAGTCTCCTAAAAGCCATATTAGTAAGAGTTATATGTTTGTAAATGGAGTTCAGTTTTAATGAATTATAACCTTGAGGGAATATAAATCAGCATTAGAGAGGTGTATTTATTCAGTATACTAATTTGTCTCTCTTATTTCACACAGCAAATGGGAGTTCTACTGTAAACATCTTAGACGTAGAATGGTTATTTCCTCACGTTTCTACAGATACACACTTCCATACACTGATTAATACAGACTCCTGACAAAATCAAGGGGGTTCCAAATCTGAAGATTTGATTCTTTATATTGATTATTATTTTAATTTTTGATATAAGTAATTATTTCCAACATTACTACATTTTTCTTAGTAAAATCTGTTATTGTTTTACTTCCACCACACAGAAAGAATGGTGCTGGAAATAAACATGCTACCCTTTGCTGGCCCTGCCTACACATTTGATGATGTCCCAGGGGCTGGACTGACATCATAAAAGGATTCAAATTTTAAGTATCAAATTATGTGGTTATAGTCTCACATTGGGCACAGAATTCCTTCTGTATAGAGTTTCTGTTGTGGGGTCTGAGGATTTGAAAATCAGTCCATGAAATCTGTGGAAAACATGCCTCTCAGGATAATAATGAGTTGCAGACAGTTGCCACATAAGCTAAAACTCCTTTATTCAAAGATTTCAGTGAAGATGGAGCATTTTGTCTTAGGCTTGTGCATGAATGTCCAATTGTCTCTGCTATCAATAATGTAGTGATTCATTATGCTGATCACTCAAATGAAACCAAACCTCATTTAATGCTAAGATAAGGTATAATCTGCAAAGTTGGGTTAAGGTTTATCTTTCAATAGCAGCTGTAGCTCAGAAAAGAAAAAAAAAAAAACAAGGGAACATCCTGTTGCTCAAATAATATTTAGTTCAGATGTTATTTAGTAACAGAAAGAAAGCTTTCAGAAGTTAATTTTTTTTAAAGTACTTTGCAAACATGCTTAGTCAAGGTAAATAAAACATCTAACTATTTAGTTGGCAAGAGTGACATTTTCTGAATTAGACCTTTTGATATAAACTTCCAGCATATCAGCATGCCAATTATGTCATATTTTAATGAAAAAGGAAGGGTTTCTTTAGAGACATGTAACATTAAGAGTGATTTTATCAGCAAGAATGAATTGGTTGACCATGATGGACTTATGTTAATCTATTTGATATGAGGTCTGGGCTCAATTCTGAAGCTGCCTGAAGTTATCATCTGATGTTCTCAGCAGCTATTTCTCTGTTGACTGCTCCACATTTTGCTTTCTATTCCTTGGCTTTTCATCATCTTTCCCCTTGTATTCAGTATCTCGGTTTACTTTTTCTTTGCCACAATTGCACCTAAAGAATTTTATTTTCTAATGTTCTTTCATTTCTTCTTCCTGTTTTCTGTTTCAACACATTACCCATACCCATACACACTATCTCATTGTTATCTCTACCTCTTCCTCGTAGCTTTTTGGTAAGTCTTGCTTTAGTGCTATATTGCTGAAATCTCCTCATTTCCCTGTTCACTAAGCCCTTGTAATCCATTATCCCCTCTGGAATTCCTCTGCTAGGACAACCTAACAGATTCTTATCATACACCACTTCAGCTCCTTAAAATGCCCCCTTTTGTGGCATTAAACCATGCATAACCTCAGAGTACTTTACTGTGGGGCTTCCAGAAATATCCCTCTGCCCATTTCCTAAGCTCATAATGCAACTATTTATGATTTGTTTCCTAGTGTAGAGTAGACTTCAGGCCTACAATATTCAGATGTTAAATTCAGGTAAGATGAAATCTACTCTAAGAGTAAGGATTTGGTGGGCAGAGAACATGTAGATAGTTGTGAGCAATTCAGGATTGTGGTCAATGTGTAGAAGTGGGCAAAAAAGAACAGAATTAACATAATAAAGAAAGAGAATGGGGAACAGTTCTAAAATTTTACATCAGTACTCTAGTAATGCAAGTAATGGTATGTTCTCAACAGCAGCAATAAATATAATAGAGAGCAAAAAGAGCTTTTATTCAGTTCCAGTGGCTCCAGTTCAATGAGCATGCAGTGGAAGCTAAGAAGGAGCAGAGAAATACAGGTCAGAGCTACACCATCTCTTATCTGAGAGAAACTGAGGAGGCTCTAATTGTGTGCCTTGAAGAGGAGATAAGAAGAACTAAGATAAACACACACAAACCAATTAGAAATACAGAGAAAGATGAAAAGCACTGAGGGTCCACTCTTGCAGTACTAGAAGACATTTGGAGGGTGTCTTTGCGTGAAATCCATTCCTGACACAGTACCAGCTGAATGTATTTTCAATTCCTTGGCTATCAAGCAGACTTGTATGGTGGCTGGAAATAATATATGGATTTTACAGGAGATCTGCAGCTATATCAGCTAGTAATTGAAGCTCAAACAAGACAATGCACAGGCCTATTTAATCTTTCATTCAATGAACTTGAAAGTTGGCAATATATCTGAACAAAAAGCCTAATCTAACTAAACAAAACCAAAGAATAAATATGACCCACAGGTAGGTTTTGAGATCTCTGGTTTAAATATACATGTATTAATGTAGCTTCTGCTTTTGCTTACCTCTTGGCAGTCCTATTCTGGTTGGACTGTGAAGCATTGTTTTACAAAGACATAAAAGAAGACATCTTTCCTTGACTGAGCTGATGATGTAAGTACAACCTAAAGATCAGGCAAATACAACAATACAAGAATACAGGAAGGATGTAATTTATGTGTTTGTAAACTTGAACACCTTAAGTAATTTCACATCCTAGAGGATCTTCTCTGGTTTCCAGCTGCCACATCAAAAGTTTGAGAACCACTGGTTGATAAAATAACTGCCACTATGGAGGGAACACAAGGTAGCTCAGATAGCATTAGGTACTCATCTAGTTAAATATTTGTAACTCTACAAAGTATAATGCAAATGTAAACATTTTGATTACCTGTAGACCCCTATATTGCAAATAACAATTTTGAAACGGTCCAAATTGTCATGCTTATACATTTGAACTAAGAATTTCCCTTCAGAGCAAGATAATTCTATAGCTCCTTCTGATAGTTTCCAACATCTCTGAATCACCTTACATTGTTGGGGAAAGAGTGTAGCTGTTTCTATAGATCTTCTTTATATTCTATAAAAATTCATATTTCAGTCTAATTCAAAAGGCCTGATTCTAGTGGGGCTCTAAAATTAATTTAAAAGATTCAACTATGTCCTCACACAGAATTTTTTTCTTAACAGGCCTACATAGATAGACATTTTTTTTTCTATACCTTAAATGGAATAATTCCTGAAGCACCCAGAAGTGTAGAATGTAGGTTCAGGGAGAAGGTGGAAGGTAGGCTGAAGGTACTTGTTGATAGATGGTAGAGTTTAAAGGAGGTAAATATGAGAATATAGAACTACTCCCAGTCTTTGAAATGGAAGTTGTGCTTAACATTTCAGGTTAGCATTTTTATTATTCAGTTTCATGGGATTAATATAAAGCCTAATGTTGAATTTCAGTTACCTGAGATTTATGTTGGGAAAGTGCTTGAAATTTTCCCACGACTTCACACTTTGGTAAAAAAAATAAATAAATTTGAGGTAAGTTACATATGGGCTTACCAGCTCTTAGCTCAACCGATGCTGGAAATTTTCAGCCTTTAATCACTGCCAATGACATCCAATTCAGCCAAAGCACAGACATAGGATTAAATTGAAACACCAAATGGTCAGTAGTCAAATAGTCTACAAACAGGTTATTTTGGATGGATTTTTCCCCCTATTTCTTTAAAGTTAGGGTCCATAGAGGGAAGGTGATGATGGTTAGAAGAGAGTAGCTCCACAAAGCTAGAAAATGTATTATCTTTGGATGGCTACCTAGATGAAGCTACATATTTTAAAAAGTAGAACATAAGAGCAAAAATGTCTGAGGAGTGGAAAGATGGTGTTCAAGTAAGGATGGAACACAGAATTTAGGAGAGTGAATGTGATGCTCAAATATTCACACCCCTATTCACACACCTCAAATATTCACACATGCCCAGAAATGCAGACAGTAACTTGCATGAAGAGAAATTCAGACACCGCTTGCTACAGGAAGACTGCTTGGACAGACAGATTTGCTGTAGTGGAGAACATGAAAGACACAAAGAGAAAGTGTCTGGCAAACTCCAGAAATTAAACTAGTGATAGTGGAAAGGAAGATGAGGACAGCTGGGTTTGTTTGTACTTAAAAAATGAGCTCACAAATAAAATGGGCCAAGGATAATTTTCTGGGTCAGAGTCAAAGGGTCATAGCACAGTCCCTGTCCGTGAAGTTATATCCTCTAGTTGACATGAGGTGCTCACATGCAAAATGTGTACTGGGAATGATTCCTGACAGGAGAGAAGTCTGAAATAGGACACCAAACCATGCAATTGACTCTGCTATTTAGCTGTGTGAAAAAGTAAGGCTCAATTGCCATTGCTTTGTTTAGTTTTCTAGCGTTAGGTGTAGCAGGGTCCAAGGAGACATTAAGGTAATATACAGAGAACTGCAATGGAATGCCATGACCTAAGGGACAATTAAAAGAAAGGAGGAGAAATGCTGGAACTGCTCTCAAATCCAGGAGAGGTCAGATCTAAAAAGCTGGGATGCACCTTACCTCAAATTAGTCAATAAGCCATCAAATCGTCATCATATTTTGTCATCAATGTGTAGGCAGTAAACAAAAGTATGCAATTCTAGACAAAAGGATAGGAGGATATGAATCTGAGGAAACCTGGAAAACTTTCTATTAATTTTTAGGTTAGGAAGTGGAAAGCAATGATTCTGCTAGTTTTATACTTAAGCAGATCTATTTAGTTTAGTTTAGGGAAAATGGTCAGGAAAATGTTATTTCCAGTGATTCTTCTAGTGAAATTTCAGAGACTTTTCATTTCAAAGGAGAAGAATAAAGACTTGAAAAGGGAAGGAAAATAGGTAGATTATTGACCATTCATAAGAATCAGAGAAGTGTTCAGCTAACAATGAGCATTTATGAAAAGAGAATGTTGTTGGGAAAAAAAAAATCAGATTAAGAGACTGATCTGCAGCACATGGAAGTAGAATGTAATTTCTTTAGAGTAATACTACTCCATAATTTCCATATAAAACAAGAGGACACAACTTGAAATTAAGAACTCTCAACCTAACTGAATAAATCATGTCAGAAATTAAAAGAAACAGAATACTAACAATGATTAAGAAAAAGCAGCAAAAATTTCTGACTTGGAAGGTAGAGGGAGTTGTGCCAAAATTACAGAGGGAATGTATGAATCCTGCAAGTAAAAAGAAGAAAGCAAAGGAAGGATAGGAAGAAAGTAGTTGACAGAAAGCTGCTGTTAAGCTTGGTCTGAAAATTAAATTGGCATCAAATTATTGATTATTGGCATCAATTATTCTCTATCAAAGTTTGGAACACACACAGTAGGAGAAGTGCTGTGACACCTTGAGGGATAAAGGGAGGTACTCCACAATGTCACTGCCATCAGAGATGGGGAGCAACCCAGCACAAACAGCAAACCTAAAATGAGGCTGAATGCTATCACATCTCTCTGTAGATCTAGGCTGCAGTCAACATGGAAGAGAACAGAAAGTGGCCCAGGAAGGAACTAAATTAACTTAAGAATTTGAATACTAGGAATAGCATCAGTTTCTGTAGTACAAAGGGAAAAGTCATTCATTTATGTTCAGATAGGAGGAACAGAAAGGATTGTACTGGTGGTACTATTTTACACTAGAATGTAACAGTAATTACTGTTTATTTTTCCTGACACTGCTGGGATTTCATGTAGAACACTCTAAGCACTCATTCTTTATAGTCAGAAAACATGCATTCAAACTGGATGGGAATGGAAGGACTCTGCAAATTGATATAGAAGCAAAAAGTTTTTTTTTTTTCAAGAAGAGAGAAAGTAGACTGGAAAAGTCTAGGAGGACATTTACAGATTCCTTTAAATCCACAGAGGGAGAGGAGCCATATAAGCTTAAGGATGGTGTTGTTACAAGCACGGAATAAAGCAGACAATGGTACATCAAGGCTGCAGACTGGAAATTATGCATTAGTCTATAAGCTTTTGTAGAAAAAGAGTGGCATTTAAGGAACCAAACCTAAACACTTTTAGAGCTAGTTTAATACATTTATGACCAGCATAAGAAAGCACAGTTGCTTGTGATAGGAAGTAGTACTATGATCCTAAGGATTTTGGTAGTCCTTTCCGTGGTTTGGGGGGTTTTTTGTTTGTTTTTGTTTTTGTTTTTTTTTTTTTTTTCCTTAGAAATGCTGCAGAACTTAGCTATGCAGAAATAATTAAGAGAATGATGAAAAGACACATTCTCTGCTTCTTAGACTAAAAACTACAGAGTTCTTACAGAAAAACTTTTCTGTTTGCGTACATTTACACCTACGGTTAAACATTACCCTGAAAGGTGAAGCCACTCATTGCAACATCAGATGGTATTTTTCCTCAAACACGAATGGGTTTTTAGAAAAACAAAAAGACAAAAAAGCAATCCTACTAACAACTTATGCCAAAGATTTCAGGAATGCATCTAAAATAAAAACTGTGTCGGTTTATGGCTGACAACTATGCAGAAAACCACATATTATTAAAGTCTTAGGACATTGAAATACTCAGGTCCAGTACTGCACTTTTTATGTTTCATTATTAGAAGTATTATATCAGGGAATGTGTAACCAGAGAAGAAGATGAAAGAAATATTTTCCAAGGCACCAAGAACTGTTTATCAAAGGAAATAAGGTACCTAAGGGTTATCACACCTTTACATACGGATTCCATAATTTCTGCAATTAGTGATGTACATAGGGCTACCAGTTATATACAAAAAATGCACACAATCATAGCAATAAATCTAGGACTTCTGTCAAACCAACTATTCTACAACTGGATATGGTTTTCCCTTTCCCCTAAATCCTTTAGTCAAATTTTGCCTTGATTAAAGAAATTGGTTTAATCAAATTGGTTTAATCTCGTACAAAAAATAAATGCTTTTATACTGCAAAACAATATTAAAACAGACCTATTCTCCTACAATGACTAACATTGGTAGAAAACCGAAGTTTTCACAATGAGGTATCTAGTTTAATGTGACAATGTTATTCTTCTAAACTATCTGATAAACTAAGTCAGTCAGCCTGCTCCCAAGAACTTTGCCTGCATGAAACACTGTGTTTATTAAACATTTCATATTATTAATTAGTGAAGAGGACTAATGTTTAAAATAATTTCCTCTGAACCATTTAATAAGATCTGGAGCAAATGGTGGACAGGATTTAAAGAGAGTCATTCCCATGGATTATCCCAGCTCCCTTCAGCAGGAAGGTTTATCTACCTCTACTGACAGTCACACCTTGCCAGGTCCCATTTTGCCCTTTGCAGTCTTTTCTTCCAAAATTTACACTTCAATGGCAATTTTTAAAAAGAAATTTTATTAAGAAAAACAACTTTCTAGACAGAAATTCTAGATAGAAAATTTTATTAGAATACACTTGACAATCCATACCATTTTGTGGCAAGAGAAGAATTATAAGGTATAGAAGGCATTTTCAATGAACTGTTCAATGACAGTGGAATTAACAAAACTCTCTGTGAACTTTATCTTTCTAGTTATAATTTGGGAAATGTGATGGCAATGCAAAGAGCTTAATAAAGTACTAAATGTTGGAAATAAATATTGACACTTTACTGATAGAAAGTAGTGATTATTCTCCCATTTGCAGGGTTCTCTGTGTGTATTACTCATTATTCTGTCTTTATTCATGATAATTCCTATTAATATTGTAAAATTTATTTTCCATTAACATAAGCTGGCTACTTATATCAACTAAGAAATTATATTCAGGTGATGTAGGGGAAAGCATGTACATTCTGCTTCATTAGCACAGGCATAAATTCAACTTTGAAAAATTCATTATGTCATGAACACAGTTAAAAGACAGACATTCTTAAGTTATATATCTGATATAGATATAGACAAAATCATAAAAGGTAATGATGGAAAGGATTTTGAAAAAATTATAATAATTAAAATGAGGCTGATAACCACTAATTATGAATGCACAGTTAACCAATTAAAACAAGCACCAAAAATATTTTTTTCAGAATCAAGTAACCTCCATTAAATTTTAAAAAGTTGATTAAAAAGTTGATTGAATGAAAAATGAAAATCAGTTTCCAATACTTAATACAGACTTAGAGGTCTAACTTTTAACAAATAATTAAAATTAGAAAAAAAAAAAACCAAAAACCCAAAACACCCCAAAACCTACAAGAAACTAACATTTTACAAAAATTTTGGCCTTCTTTGGCCAAAAGTTTAATAACTTATTAGTGTTAGATGATACATTTCATTCTTTTTTTGGGGTGCATTTTAAAAGACACTACTGAGATGCTTTTTGTTCACTAATGTATTTGAAAAACTGTGGAATAAATTAGTTTTCAGAGTCCTTAGCCACAATGGTGGAATTTCCTCAAGTATATGAAACTGCTTAAAGATAATAACTCTTGACATACCATTTCATTACATGTGAAATGTGTGTCGTGTGCTAACTGGGAATTCATGTCAAACACTGGAGAGAGGCACAAGATTAGAACAGTTGTTTCTTGGCCAGAGCAGCAGCTGCTTCCATGGAATATCTCTGAGAAAGCAATTAGCATCACCAGAAACACTTCCTCTTTCAATCTGCATTCAATTGAGCTCAATGTATTCCTGCAATTACAACCATTAAAGAAATACACAACATCAATTATTGCAGCATCAGTAAATCTGCTAAGATTTTAATTTTGTAATGTCTTTCTACCATCCAAGTATCAATTCTGGCTTTTATCTGTAAAATAGAGGGAGGGGCAATCTTGGATTGTCATCAGTCATGACAGCAGAGCAGCAAAGCCCACCTCAGCATCTGGGGGATTGACTGGCAGCAAAGGTACTCTGAGCTCTGCCTGAGTGGGCTCTGCTTGAGAACAGAACCATGATTACTGAGCTCAAGATCACCCCCATGCTCTGCAGCCCTTGCCACACAGATACACGCCAAGCTGAGCTCAGTCTGAGGAAGGGCTCAAGGAGCAAAGTGCATGGGATAAAATGAAGATCAAAGTAGAGACAGTATAAACTTGTTAACCTAACAGATAACAAAGGCACTTAAAAAGAAGAAACTAAATATAAAATTCCCTGTAAAAAAACTACAGAGTTCATGTGTGATGCTCCCTACTCAACATAAATTACGACTGAGAGGAAGTCAGCATTTGCTCTTGTTTAATACATGCAGTATTAAAATGACACTGCTTGAAGGTCTGTCACAATAACATATAAGAATTTTAAGTGCAGTCTCAGTACAATACATTTCATATGATTAAACAAGCAGGTAAAAATAGTTTTCCTAAATTAAAAATAACATAGCAATGAGTGCAAAGGACATTTTTGTACTGAGTAGCTGCCTTGCAAATGCTTTCATTATAGGACGGGCAGTGGAAATGATTAGACAAAAGGCGATTACTTCACAGGCTTATCAGACACTGTTAAAGGTTGTTGCTGCAGCCCCTGGTTAGAGTCACCAGTCTCCAAAGATAGGACTGAAAAAACTAGAAAAAGCATATGTTAAAGACTTTTTCCTCCCTGACCCTCTCCCTCTCTCTCTAAGGCACGAAATATCTCTTGTGTGGCCCTTACAGGCAAGAAGAATGATTTCAAGACTCCTCTTTGATAAGAGACATTAAAATGAAAATTCAACTATTAATTAATAATTTTCTCATTTGCATCAAGTTAATTAGCAGATGTGCTCCTTTGAAGCAGAGAGAAAATGAACAGACCTCATCCTCATCCTGAACTCCATACAGGAATGGTGTCCCCAGACCATGTATGATTTGGGGTTTTTTTGTATAAAGCAGTTATTAGTGGGACATTCATATCTAACTCAGACATAAATACCAACTAATTTGTAGAGATAGCTATACTATGGAAAACATATTAATTAAAATCCTCCTCTTCTTTCACTTTTAAAAATATATTTTCATATGCACGGTTAACTACAGTTGCTATTTTTCACTTTCTCTTGGAATAAGGTAGACTAAGGACTGTAGAAAAGGAATCCAGTTCTCACTTAAACGTTAGAAAATAGCTCATAATCACTGTAAAGTCCTGTGTCATTAGATATATAGCACCATTCTGCCACTTTTCCTTTATTAATTATTTCCTTTTGAATAGCAATCAGTGAATCCAGATGTTTGAACGTGAGAGATCTTAGCTGTGGCATCTGGATCCTTCACAGATTCCAAAAGTAAGTCTGTTACTGGCATTTAAACTGAATCACACTCCATGCAAGTATTTATACTGCCTTTGGCTTGCTGTGTTATTGTGCATTTATTAATAAGCCAGTGTGCTTACATTTTGACTTGGGAATACTCTGTGCACTTTGGAAGAAATCCTATCCCCATTGAAGTCAATGGGAGTTTTGCCATCAACTACAAGAGAGCCAGGATTTCATCCTCTGAGTTTTTGTTCACCGAGAGCAATAGAGCTCGCCTTAGGAAGGGCCTTCAAGAACCTTTCAGGTCTGTAAGATTTCATTACTTATCCATTAAAAAAATCTGCTAAGGGAAGAGATTAAGCCAAAAAATCCAAGTTGCTCTGTCTTTGTACTACCAGCACACTCATAGATCTCTGACTTGGACAAGGGGCAGAACATGCTCAGATTGAGACTTTCAAACCAAATAGATAACAGTAGGTAAAGGCTACTGAAATACAGTTTTTGGCCCAAATTTACAGACAGGGTCTATTGGGGATACAGCTCTCCTAGAATGCTCTGCCTAAAAGCACAAATGTGCCATGTTGCCATGGACCCTCCCAGTGGTGGGTTTGCATTTCTGCTCCCTCACAACACTATGCAGAAGCCACAAATATTTAGAAATGCATCAAAAAAAGAAAAACAAAAAAACCAAAATGAAACCAAAACAAGCCAAACCCCCCCACCCCCCAAACCCCAAAGCAAAACACTGAACTCTTATATTTTAAACTGAGGTTCACCATGTTTTTTATGAGTTTTTAAATACTTTGTAAAGACAGAAAACTTTTCCTGGAAAACCCTCTGTAGATATAAGAAGAATTTTTAATGAAAACACACTAATAGAAAGCAAAGTGTTTTGAGACTGGAGGGTTTTTGGTTTTTTGTTTTTAATTTTAAACTATTGTTTTCCCTGAAAAGGGAATGAAAAGTGCTGGGAAAACTTCTGTGTGTTTTTCAGTGTCCTGGTTATTTTGCCAAAGAAATCTAGGGCAAATTTATTTTAGTTAAACATTTATTTGGTGACCACTGCTTCTACCAGAGCTTATTTTGCTATCATCACCATTAACCATTTGTTTCTATGACTGTCAGTAAGTACCACACTATTGTATCTACAAAGAGGTATAAAGGAAGCATTGTCTGTTAAACATAAATGGCAGAACTAGTTTTCATGGTTCAAAATCTTGGGGTTTGCAGCTTAATATATTTAAGGTCATGAACCATTCCCACTGCTCTGTAGTGAATCAAAAAGCATACAAATCCCTATTACCTTAAAGAAAATAAATAATATGCAAGGCTGTAGGGTTTTTTAAAATATGACTGAATGCTTATCCACTAGGAATAGAATGAAGGTTTCGTTGAAAAGTCAAGTTACCAGAGTAATTCTCCATGTGCTTACTTCCAGCTTACAGCAAATGCAACTCAGTGTCAGGTTAAGTTCACATCTCCATAGGGTTAAACCAATGTATGTCAACAGCAAGATCAGCTTAGCTGATATGAAACAACTTCTGAAGCCAGAATACATTGAGTCTTTATCTCAGCTAACAGCTGAACACTAATATTTAGTATTTTTATTTTAATAAATATAGTATTTTTGTCAGGGATTTCTTAAGTAGGACACAATTTGATTAAATTCCTTACGCTCTATCTGCACTTTACACCTGCTACTCCCAAAAGCTGCATAGGCCCTAAAAATTGGTCAACACATTCCTACCAGGAAAAAAATTATGTGAGGACACAACAAATATTAAGGAAAGAAAAAACTTCATATTAATCTTGCAAAACAGTACTCTTTTGGAACCAAACTTTGCCTTTGCCACACATTGACAAATAAGGAGGTGCAGGCTTATGCCGTGCCTAACACAAAAGTAGAAAAATCCCTGTGAGATTTTCTGATCTTATTCAGCCTCCTGTTCTTGGACACCGACCTGGTAAATCTCTTGAAATTCAATTACAGACATTAGAAATATGTACTTTCTTCCTGAGCATTTATCATTCTACTCCTTCACCTGAAAGTGCTGCATATCCAAAGGAGTGACCATCTGGACCAGAACTGTCCATGCTGAGGACTCAAGAGCCATAGCAGGCATGTTCTGCAGACCTCAGACCAGTTTTGATCTGGTCCCACAGACAATGTAAGCACCGGAGATCTTAAGGTGCACTCCTGCTTTCATCTCATTTCAAAGGAATCCAGTTTGTGCACTCCAAGACAGCTCTGATGTGAAACAAAGCAGACTAAGGGGGAGGTTTACTTTAGAAGCACATGCTGCTCCAGATTAAAAAGTGAATGTAGTTGCATCTTCAGATCATCTGAAGTGACTTATTCATTTTTAGAGTACCTACCTGCATCACAACCCACTTCTCATTCTCCTGTCTCTTCCTCATAAGATAAGAATCCTCAGAGATAGCCAGAATAATAGCCAAAAGAAGTATCTTGTCCTTTTACCCCTGAAACACTGCCAACTATCACTGGGAAAGTTTAGATATTAATGGTTTGGCTATTGTGTTTCCTATTTTTTTCCCTTTCCCTATTTGTTTTGGTTGCTTCTTTTTAATTTCTTTACTTTTATTTTGTGTACTTAGGAAAGTAAAAGGGCTAAAGTGTCTTTTCCACTAAAGTACAAGTAAGATTAAGTATCACTTCTCAGGAAGTCGTATTTTAAGGTAAGGTTAATTCAATGAATCAGTATGCTATCACTGTCGTTACCACCTTCTTAGAAACTGAAAATATGGTGTTAGCTGCCTTTTGTCAATGTTACCTTGTAAGAAACAAAGCTTAGCCTGGTATTCTTTGCTTGCCCTGCTTATCTAGGTAAGAATTTTGACAGAGCATACAATGCTGGGCTATGCTACACAGACCTAGTATCTGAATAAAAATAAAATTTTCTTCAGATTAATTTTTTAAATTACTGAGTAAGAGGAGTGGTGACTGGTTGGCATTACATTTTTGCCTATCAGCTAAAGGGCTGAGCAGTCACCTGGAAACTGAGAAAATTCAGATAGAACATGTATGGACTGAGGAGAGTCTGGAAATCCTAACTTTCATTTCCTGGACAGTTGGTTTAACTCTCTAGACTGTTATACACAAGTCTGATGCTTCCTCCAGCTGTACTCTTGGATGAAACTGTCTGTGACTGCTGTACTTTGTATTGAAATAAATGCTGTCCATGTGTGTTAGAGGTGCCGAGAGACCACTGGTTGAACTGACCTCCCAGAGAAGCTGAGATTGAAATGTCTTGTTTGTAAATCATAAAGAGCCTGAAGGGAGAAGCCAGGACAGTGATGCTTCAGGGAACATAAAGCATTTTGGCACCAAATTAAGTAAGTTTTCACTAAAATAATAAGCACTCACAAAACTGTAGGTGTCCAGACAAGATTTATATAACCAACCCTAATGAGCTCAGTTGCTTAAAATCCTGACTGCATTCAATAGCATGTACCCAAAAGTGTTTTTTTTGTTTTTTTTTTTTTTTTTTTCTTGCCCATTGAAATCAAATGGATGAAATTCGGGCTTTGGTCTAATTCAATGCAATTCCATGAACAGTGTTCTACACCATCTCCCTGTAAAACATGAATGTTAAAAATAACCAGATAAGGCTGAACAGTGGAAATTAACAATGTGAATATTTCTGACATTTACACTTGGATTTCTTTTTTTCTAAAGAATAGTGGTTTGCTAATAGTTTGCACTGTTTTTCCAATCTAAAATAATGAAAACCAAAGAAGAGAGAATGATGGCTACAGACAGTTTACAGAAGGATCTAAGGATCATGTGATACATAAAGGTACCTAATGGAAACATCAGTTTATGTTTTCCATTTATGCTACTACTTCAAGCAATCCCACTCATGTAACTTATACCATGCTGCCTGGATGCCTTGAGGAATTCTCTTCCCAGAGAAGTTCTCTTTAAAATTCCAACTCTAAAAACTATAAAAATTAGGTCTGTTTACTTGACTGAAAAATGCAAATGTGGCATTTATTGAAATATCACATTAATTTTCTCTTAAATTGCTCTTCCTGAAAAAAAAAAAAAAAAAAAAAAGTTCAGGTGAAAACAAGTACAGTACAATTTGAATTACTTATCAAGTTTTAGTTTTCTAAAAAGGGTGTCAGTCCAGCATTACAGCATTACAGTTTTCACATATTAAGCATTTTTTCTAGGCAAAAGGCACTTTTATTTCTTTATTTACATCTGACTTCCATGTCTGAGTAAAATTCAAACGTTGCTATAGAAATGCTAAAAATTAACAGTACTGAAAAACTGTGATTTTTTTTTCCTCTATTAATTTCTTTATTCAACAAATTAGACCATACATTTTCTGTAGAGCAGTATTTCCTTCTGTTTTTAACTGTCATTTTACATGACTAACTTCAAGTAATTTCTTTGTTTTTCTGTTACTAGCTCCATGAGCTCAGTGCCACGCAGCAGACATATTTATTGTGCCGTGCAAAGGTTGCGGCCAACAGAGATTTGTTACGTGCAAAGTTCAGATATCTGGCATCTTAGCAATGAAAGCTAAGTGTTTTTTCTTGCTGCTTCTTTATAATCTGAACGAGTTCAGGTAGAACAGCTTCTTTATGACTCCTCTGATAAGGGCTGGGGTAAACAGGAGGTGCAGGCGGTCACTGGTTTCAGGCTCGAGTTCGTTCACTCACGGACACCAGTTTTAACCTACATGCGCAATACTGATAAACGGCAGGAGAGTCAGCACTGTTGATAAGGCTCCTGCTCCCTCTACAAATACTTCATAGGCCTTGCAGTTGAGAAAAACCACTAGGATATTTGTCAAAATTATTTCCAGCTAAATTGCTACTATGCTGCACTTGGATCTACAGTGTCTACTCTGCCTGCACACCTCCACAACCATATAAATGAGGGGAAGTACCAGGAGAAAATGCTGGGAGTGCTTTCAATAAAACTGAACCTGAACCATTATATCTAGGGCAATTCCGTTGTCTACCATGTACTAGACAAGTACTTATCTCATTCTCCACTGGATGAAAAAACTAAAGAAGGAAAAAAAAAAAAAAAATCACAGAGGGTATTATAAACTCTAGCCAGAAAAGGGAGATGAAGAAGTGAGCAAGTATATAAACTCATCATCAGGTGTTTAAATGCACTCCTGACTAAGTACACTAAAGAACTCATGTTTAACTCGTGGGCTTAGTGTTACCAGGAGCCAGTACAAATTTATTAAAATCACATTATTACCATACTCATTTTTCAGCTGTCAGAGCTGTCACTATGAAGGTTGCTAATTAACTGCAAGGCCATCATTCTCTATAAATAACGGGTACTCAAATCTTTCTACTTCCAAAGAATGGGTACCCTTTAATTTCTTGTGACAGCTGGTGACACAGCGGTGGCTCTGCCCAGTACTGTTCATGGCTCAGATATGTGCTGATGTATCAGACCATGGCTGACCTAACTGGATTTCAGTTTTGTTTCTTCCCCTGTGCCAGTTCCTACTATTACACATGGGCAGGTTCAGCGCATGCTCATTTCTTTCATCTCAGGTGGGAAGGAAATAAACAGAAAAAAAGAGAGTAACAACACCTTGACTCCACCCTTCCAAAAGGACAGGCAACTGGATAGAGTCAAAAGCAAATTGCCTCCTCTTCCAGAATCCATTGCTATGGCAGGCAGTTATTTATCATGACTACATGGAACTGGAAGTTAAGAATATTTAATCCCTGAAGGATCTAGGATTTTAATAGGTACACTATAAATACACTATACTGGGTATTTTGGTCAAAATGCACCAACATGAATGAAAATGGTGTTAGGAATATTGGAGTTACTGCTATTTAAGGTTAGAAGGTATTTCCAAGTTACACCCCTGGTGTTGTAAAATATTTTAAAAATGGTTTCAGAATAAGGAGATATTTCTGTGACATTACAGGGGTTGAAAATGATCTGATTGAGACAGCCAAAGAATGCATTCAAAAGCTGCATCTTTTGAATCTGGACCACCCAAAATACATTTCTTTCTTATATTTGATATCAACTTAGATGAAATATTATGTAAATTTGTGCCATAAACTTTATTTTTCCTTTATATTTTTGAGGGATCCTGTGGTATTTATGCAGTTGAATTTTAGTTTTTCTATTTTCTTACACAGAAAGTAAATTAGTTTAACAATTATGGATATATTATGCATTTATTGTCTTGATTTGTGGTAGTAACAATACTATAATCCAAACCTTGTACAGGAAAGTTTAGAAATTATGGGAGTGTAAGCATTGAAAGGTTGATCTCCTTTACAGTTTTGATCATAGAATGGCACAGGAAATTAGGCTGGCAGAGAAATCAGGTTGCTATCTGGTCCAACCATTTCTCAAAACACAGCTGAATTCAAAGTCTGATCAGGCCCCTTAGGGCCACATCCAGATGACTTTTGAATAATCTCTTATTATTTTGAATAATCTATTTGAATAATAAGGTTGGAGATTTCACAATCTATCTGGGAAACCCGGACTACCATTGGATCATGCTGAACTTTCTTTGCCATAGGTAACTGGAATTTCCCTTGTTGCACTTTATCTCCCTGAATCTTTCACTGTTCACCCCGGGAAGTGTGCAGCTCCACTTCCTCAAAGTTGTATCCATAAGGTAGTGGGAGACAGCAACAAGACCACTCTGTAGTTCTCTTCTCCTAAGGCTGGACAAAACCAGCTGTCCCACATCACACGCTCCTGTTATCAGCTTTTCTCCAGACTCTTCTCAGTTTGTCAGCTCCTCTCATATTTCAGAACCTCAGGACTTTGTATCTCAGATGTAGTTTTAAGAATACTCCATGAAAAGGAATAACAACTTCCCTAGACCTGATGTTGTGGTTAAATTATTTTCATTAGTCTGACTCCTAGAATTAATACAGGCCAAGAAATGTAGTATTTCTAGAATAAACTGCATGAGCAAAGAGTGCCCACATATATAAATAAGGTCAGGGTCATGATATCAATGTGTAATTCCTTTTTTAGGGCAACATATATGTTTTTAGCTCCATAATACCCAATTGTGACAAGCCAGAAATATTGTACTGCAAGGAACAGAAATTCTTTAGCAGATATGGACAGTTCTCTATGCAAGCAAAGAGAAAAAATATCATCAAATTAAAGTAAGATAAAGAAGATACCTATATGTCTGACTCAGAAATAAAGAAATATGTAAGTTAGTGGTTAAAAAGGCCCAGGAAGGTAATGAATGAAATTAACAGTATTATGTAGTAATAATGTACAATATTTAGCAACATGGCAATCTTCCAGATAAATTCAAGATTTTAAATTTCTAGATATGCACATTTTTAGTGTGATTTAGCAAAGAGTTACAGTGTGTTCACCCCACTCGAGACAGTATCCCAAGTTTTAAGGTACTGTTGTACAGACTGAGCTACCTTCATTTGTTCTGCTTTATCATTGCACCAGTTATAATGCTTATCTTCAGTGATTAACTTCCTGAAATTACCATGACTATGACTTATTTTATTGATTCCAAGGAAAGGTTATGTGAGAAGTCACAGGTATTAGCATCATTTCTCTTTAGCCTATTTTATGTAGTCCTGTTGGTGAAGTTTGTCTGCAAAAGTTTGGGGCTTTTTCCCTTGAAAATTATCAATGCATCTTTACCATTCATTTGTTTGCAAGAATCCTTTCCTCGAGCTTTTAGAATATTCTTGGCATGTGGCCTCAGTCCATCTGGGCAAACAGACTACGTCGCATATGTCAGCATCATCTCCTATGAGGGAAGAATAAAATAACCAAATAAACATGTACTTCACAAGAAGCTATGAATTTCTTATATAGCAAGACTTTCCTAGATCAGGCACACTTAAGAGATGCCCACTATCAAGTCTTCCTCAAATCTGAAGTAGCTGGAAACAAAGCCATAGAACTTGGATCTGCCCACCCCAAATTTGCTTTTAGTTTGATAGAAAATGACTGGCGCTGGTTTACATGGTGCTAAGTATCACTTCCTTTTAGTTGTACAGGATTGTTTCTATTTAAGGTGATATAAAGGTTTTGAGATGCAATTTCAACTCAGTTTATGGGAAGTCTTGTGAGATGAACTTATTTTAAAAGAACCATTGGTATCACAGTGCTGCTGCCTTACCCCTTATTTAGCAAGTCAGATTTCCTATTCAACTCCAAGTATAATTTGAGGTTTTGGCTATGCATTGGAATTGTAAATAAAATAAATTTATCAGAATTAGGCTGTCTCCAGCTCTGTGATTGCAATGGCATCTATGTGAATGTTCTTATTTAAGGTAAATAATGTGATAAATAAAGGTTAAGTTTGATGTGGCACTGTTAAAGAGACCAAACATTAGCCTGCTTAATAAAAACAAGAGAAAAACTTCTTAAAGAGAAGTGGGATTTTAAGGTACACAATAGGCAGGACTTATTTGCTTAAGGGAGAAACATGGAAAGTGTGTGCAACTGCAAAACCCATTAAGCTGCAAAATTTTATGCAATTTCAAAACCTGTGTCAGTGTCTTATGTACATTATGGTCATTTTGGTTGAAAAATTTCTGTGTCTCACTCAAAGCATCAAAGCCAAGGAGATCAGGACAGAGTTCTTAAAGAGTGTCAGAAATTCACAGCAATTAATTACTATTCATTGAAAACTTAATGCTGGAAAAAATTCCTAATAATGATATTTTTATTTTATTTAGCAGAAAATATCCCCAGTCTGCTGAAGTTTCTAGAAAGTTCTAGATTTTAAAGAAAAATTATGTTTATACTTTTGTTTGATTTTCAAGTTTAATAAATGAATCAATTTAATAAATTAATTGCTCCCAACTTGCTCCGTTTTATTTTTCCTGGGGATGGGAGGGTGTGGGGAACTCCCCCAAATGCCAAGACTGTTAAGAAAAAACATAAATCTTCAAAAAAATATTTCTCACTGAAGCAATCTAGTTCCAACTTATTTTCTTCCTTTTTTTTTTCTTCACATATTTTTGAATGCTAAAAGAATCTGGTACATAGCTTGACTTTCAGTCTTGTTATTTTTGAGAATTCACAGCAGCTTTTCTCTGCGTCTGTTGACACTGCAACTGAATGTGTGACTGCAGGGGAGAATGGTCCAAGGAAGCACAAAATACACTATTTGAAAATGATGTCAGAGTAGGAGAGGAACTAAAGCATGTGCCTTGGGTCCCCCATGCAGTTGCACAGTCCATGGTGAAGTCTGTGCAGTCTCCTCTTTCCTGTTTACCCATGGTAGCCAGTTCAAAGCTACTATGCTTATAAACTTGCTTATATTCAACATGTATTTATATTTTGATTTCTATTTTGCTGCACATATGCTCCCAGAGGCATATAGTTATTTGATAATGCTATATTTTGTCAATTACTTATTTTTCTGCCTTTTAGGACCTGACTATTCTTGCTACAAAAGATTCCTGATAAGACCTTTCGGAGTTATTGCACATTGTGCAATTCTTGAAGTGGAGGATGGTGGAGATGGACAGACATGGAGAATGATAAGAAATAGGCAAAGCAAACACTTCAGGGCTCAGATCAACAGATAATGCTCAATTTCAGACCACACTGACCTGTTCAGCTGAAAGATCACCCTGACACAGAGCACATGAAAGAAAACTATTCACTTCCATGAACTGCTACGACCATTTGAATGAATGTGACCCTCAAGCTCCTCCTACCTTTTCCAGTTCCATTATTCCATGGAACAAAGAAAATTGCAAGGAGAATTAGAAACTGCCATTTTCAATAGCCCTCTTACATTTGGGAAGTGACAACATAGTTTGTCCAATGAAATACCTAGAAAAAACACCCTGTGCCATTTTCTGATGAAACAAAGGCAGATTCTTGGAGTTTCACAATAGCATTATTTGAGAAGTAATTGTACTGATTAACTTATAGATACTAATAAGATTCTCGATAAACATAAAATATGTGCAATCTCTGATCCATAAGTATCCACAACAGCATTGCAGTATTCCATTCATTCTCAAAACCAGAAAGTGACACATCAAGCATCAGCAATAATTTGATGCAATGAGACCTGAAAATCTCCACCTGTAATAAACACAGACCTGCTTTTCCTACACAGATTAAGTATCATTAGTTTGTTGCTAATTTATTAATGCATTAACTATGAGAACAATATAATGTAGCTTCTATTAATTGGAAGCTCTTAATAAATCTGAAAATATATTGCAATCAAACATAGGAAACAACTAACAAATCTCATCAAAAATCCAGACCGAAAATGTATACAAAAATTATAAATACTATTATATTTTCTCTCTGATGGAGGTAGGTTTTGTAATGGTGCTATGAAAGTGTAAATTTCCTTTAATCGATAAATCATTGAAATTAATTTGACTTTATTTTCTGTGTTTTAAACAAAACTGAATTTCATTGTTCCATACTTGCAAATATAAAGTAGGGTAAAGATATTTTATTTCACACCAAAAAAAACATTTGTATCTGGACATTTCCAGAAAAACAGCAGAAGGAAAAATAAACCCTTCAAACCAAATAAAATGAATGTGACATTTATTTGTCAAGTAATTGCCTGTCAAGTAAGAACTGACTGGTGAAAAACATAAGACTGCTGGTGAAAGCAACAGACTAGATTTGATAGATGAGGTTCCTTTCCATACCATGCACTTATTTTCAGAAGCATTCATTATCAGTACTGTATCATCTTCATACAGGAAGACGGAAAAAACCTCAAAAGAGTATAAATGTATTTTGTAGATGAAGTTTCTTTTATTGAGCTCACATTTACCTCCATATGCCATGGATACAGCTGTAGCAATCTTAGCAGATCATCATCATTTACCACTTAAGACCATACTGGCTATCTTAAATGTTGCTCTCAGCACATGAAGGATTTCAAACTGGTATGTTCAGCAGCAGGTGGCAATTAGAGAGGAGTTTAATTTTGTGCACACAGGGGTTGTACATAAGTTGTGGATATTTGCACCTTGGAATTGCACTCATTTGGAAGATGAGTGGCTGCCTCAGTACTTGGAATCTATTCTTAACCTACAAGTGAAACCTTCTGTTAACAACACCCAGTAATTTCTTATGACTTCTTAGTTTGGAACATTCCCTGTTACTGTATAAAGAAATCTATACAGAAATAAAAAGTATTGTTATAAGAATTAATATGGAAATCCATGGAATAATATTTGGACCCTCGTTTGTTCAGCCCTTTTTAGGTATCCCTCACAGCACATCAATGTAGAACATAAGGGGACTTGGTTTTGCATTGAGGCAGTTGAGCTGGTACCAGAAACTTACTGTGTTCAAGGTCTGAATGTGTTTTACATGGCTTAGACTGCAAGGAAAAGTAAAGTATTTGAAGCAGAAATCTCCACCTGCCCAGAAATACCACTTTACATGACAGAGAAGGGAAAACTAAAGAGTAGACTGAATGCCGGGAAAAGAGCTTAGCACAAAACCTGGATCAGGAGGTGCAACTTACATAATCCTCTGCACGCGGCCAAGCCCTGGGTCAAGTGGGAGTGAGTTTCCAAAGAAAAAATCATGCTACTGAATACATTCTGTCTTTTGACTCTGGCACTATCATCTTTGGAGTGTTGATCCTACAAACAAATTCACAGCTGAAAATTTCAATGAAATGCTGACAGGCACATGGATGCCCTCATGTAAGTCTGCCTGTGCAAGCAGACACCCAAAGTGAAAACATTTTTGCTCTGGGGACTTGAGAATCAAAATCAGTCTGCAGCACAAACAATGAAGAGACAGACAGACACTGAAAATCTGCCTGCTTTTTACTACCCATGCAGTATTAGTAACACATGTAATACTTTTCTTGTTTAAATATATGGAGAGAAATCCTTGCCCCAGTGAATTCAGTGGGAGTTTTGCCATGGACTTGAATAAGGACAAAATTTTCTCCCAGGGCTGGTGTGATTTTCAGCCAGTCTTTTTCCCTTTAATACATGTGATGACAAAATCCTGTACTTCCATTCCAAGGATGGATCAGCACCCTGAAGTAATTAAAATTGCTGTAGTATATCATACTTATCCAATATATTGTCTGAAAGACCATAGTGGAAAAACATGTTTTACTTTATGCATTATAAATAACTAAAATTTACCAAAAAAACCCAAACCAACAAACCAACAAACCCAAGCCCAAACAGCTTCAAGTTATTTAAAATCTACTTCTAAATTAATCTCTAAATAGATGAAAACATTTATGCAGGTATCTCAGTACTTCCTCTGCCTATCTGAAGGTAGGATTTGATTGTTCATTACAAAGACAATTAGTGCTAAAGCCCACACACACAAATGAACATCTCACAGGCTAATATGAAAGAGCAGGGTGTGCTGGAAGCATGAAAAGCAAGTCATGAACATTGCTGAGATTTGCTGGGAAAGGGGAACCTCAATCCATTCCACTCCTATCAGTCAATGCCAATGCCAACAAGAGATGCCAAGAGGCTGGAGAGGAATCACAGGTCAGCCAGCCAGTAAATCTGCTTCACCAGGGTCTCATTTTAAATGAAAATGCATGAAAATGCACATAGGACAGGAGGAGTAAATAAACAGGAGGAGTTAGAGATGTACACACAACTGCAGGCCTGTGACCTCACTGGAATCACGGAGACATGGTGGGATGGGTCCTGAGACTGGGGTGTTGGAATGGAGGGATGCAGACTCTTCAGGAGGGACAGGCAGGGGACATGAGGAGGGACTGTCACCCTCTGTGCCAACGACCAGCTGGAGTGCTCAGAGCTCAGCCATGTGCCTCAGATGAGGAGCCATCCAAGAACTCAGGGGTCAGGATTAAAGGGAAGGCAGGGACAGGTGACATTATAGTGGGGGGCTGCTACCAGACCAGGAACAGTGAGTGGATAAGGTACTCTACAGACAGGAGCAGCTTCACATTCACAAACCTTGGTCCTTGTGGAGGACTTCAACCACCCCAGCATCTGCTGGAAGGACAGCCAGCAGGGCTTAAGCAATCCAGGGGTCCCTCAAATGCATTGAGGCTAATTTACTTCCCCAAGTGATAAGGGAGCCAACAAGCAGAGGTGCTGTGCTGGATCTCGTTCGCACCAACGAGGAGGAGCTGGTGGGAAATGTGAAGCTCAAGGGCAGCTGGGCTGCAGTGACCAAGAAATGGTGGAGTTTGAGTCTGTCAGATCAGTGAAGCGGGTGCTCAGCAAACTCAGTACCCTGGATTTCAGGAGAGCAGACTTTTGTCTTCAGGGAAAAGATCCACTCTCCTGAGAGCCCCTCCTGCAGCTCTGCACTCAGTTCTGAGGTCCTCAACATAAGAAGGATGTGGAACTGTTGGAGTGAGTATAAAGGAGGCCACAAGGGTGGAGCACCTCTGCTACGGAGACAGGCTGGGAGAGTTGAGGTTATTCAGTTTGGAGAAGAGAAAGCATTGGAGAAACCTTATTGTCACCTTCCTTACTGTATACTTGAACAGGGCTGATGAGAATGAGGAGGAACTTTTCAGCAGGGCTTGTTGTGACAGAACAAGGGTTAACAGCTTTGAACTGAAAGACAGAAGGTTTAGATTAGATATAAGGAAGAAACTCATCACTATGAGGGTGGTGAGGCACTGGCACATGTTGCCCAGATAAGCTGGGGATGCCCTCCCCCTGTAAACAATCAAGGTCATAATGGACAGAGCTCTGAGCAACCTAATCTAGCTGAAGATGTCCTTGTTCATTACAGGGGGTTGAACTAGTTGACCTCTAAAGGTCCCTTCCAACCCAACCTATCCTATGATTCTGTAATACTTAAGGTCCCTTTCAACACAAACCATTCCATGATCTTATTGTTTGTACTATGATTTTAGATTTCATACAAATGTCCAATGACAAATACCAGAAAATGTGTTTTAGAGAACTCATTCTGTTTGTAAACAGAGACAAGATGTAAAATATTTAACAAGCTGATATAATGATTAACATTGCAGTCTAACATTGTCAGGCTTTTGAGAAAAAGCTAATACTGGACTAGCTTAAACCATGGTTCTAAATCTAAAATATTCTGACCCCTGCTACAGTAGGAAATGGAGATGTTCAACATTCCTAAACAGAAAGGCCTTTTACAGATTACAGACCTGCTCTGTGAGATTGAAAAACTTAATATACCACAGCCTTTTTCTTTTCTGACTTTTGCTTTTACATTGAAATGAAAACTGTGCATAGAGATTCCAGGTAAGACTACATTCCTTAAACATTGCGTCCAGTGCACATATGCATAGACAATGTCCTGAACAAAAATTACTCTTTTATTGAGAGGGTGGTAAATTTGATTTTTACTTGAATGTCTAAAAATTCATAAACAAATTTAATTAGATTTTAAGGGAGTATGAATTAAGACCACTCACAAGCTGTCAGATCTATATAATCCAAAACATGTACCTGCACAGACACCAAGAGTGTTCATTAAAGTCTGCAGGGGCTGTGGCTTTTTCTTCACATCTAGTTTGTAGGTTTGGGGACAGAAGCTAATTAACTGATATGAGCCATAGAAAGAAATAATGTTCAAAACCTATAAGATTGTTCAGTTTGTCTCTTCAGAGACAACTAGATGATTTAGCAGGTTTTGTTTCCATCTCTCAGCTCCTACTAAACAACCAAACTTTTTGATCTATAGATCTTCACAAATACAGTATTTCCAATACAAAATTAAATTGAACTATATGGACTTAATTAATTGAAATTATTATAGTTCTAATCTGAAGATAGTTACTACTTTTGCTGTGTGATCATTCTATTGCTCTACTAGCCCTACTCCTGCACTGCCATGCTGAAAAAAGGGGCATTTACCCATGGAATGCCTATGTCTAAGTTTCCCTCTGAGATGCTTTTGCATTAGTTTTAGTTTAGAATAGGAGGTGAATCTTCCTACCATTCCCACTTAGCCTGCTTTGGTCAGCACTGCAGCACACAAACTCTTTGGAATTTAACTATCTCAAATGCAAGCAGACATCCAGGCCATGTGGATGGCCTAGGGCTAGTCTTAAATAATCCCCCCTCCCTTCAAACCTGTTGACTCGGATATTGGGTCACTAGCACCACACATTTAACTGTGCAGAGCTGCTCTGATTGTGCCAGGAGCTGTTGATGGAGTAGGGCCTCTTGTCCTGCACAGCGGACACAGGTACCAGGGTAAAACTGCAGTGCAGGGTCTCTGAAGCACAGCTCTGGACTGTGGGCCTAAATGATGAATGATGTGAACTTACCCCACAGCCCCATCCACACAAACTGCACAGTAGAGAAACTCAGTCTCACCACTAATGTGGGTTTGTGTCTGCAGAGCAGTACTAGTGTGGTATAATCTGTATGGCAAAACTCATCTATTTTGGAAGGCCCCATCTAACAAAAAATCTACCTTTTACTTTTTCCCACTACTAAAACCTGTCACTTTGTTCTTTCTTCTGTAAAATGGACACATCTTCTGACGTAAAGGGCAAACCTCTCTGCTCTGACACTTATTGTCACTGAAATGTGCAATGTCTACTTCAAGAAGCAAGAATAAGTACTCAAAGGTGTTCCTGCCCACGACAGGAGGGTGAAACATGATGATCTCTAAGACCCTTCTAACCCAAACCATTCTACGATTCAATTATCTGCTACTGAAAGTATTTTGTTGTTTATACCCTCTTCTTTCTGATACACAAGTGGTTGACTTACTGACCAACTTCATATAAGTGATGATATTAACATAGTCTGAAAGATGTGTAGGTGGTAAAATTGACCTGTGATTTAGTAAACTATCTGAAATGAAATTTTGACTGTGTATTGAGTAAATAGGTCGTTTAAATAGATTAAAAATAATCCAAGAGTTATTTTAAGTTTCCTGAAAACACTGCAAGTGGCTTCAGAAAGCGTAATAAATGTGATGACCCTTCTGGTGAAACTCTCCAGAACATGCACCCTCATATTTCATTGTGGGTCACTGAATTGATCATTCCTGTGCTCTTTCCTTCTATCAAAGGAACACAAGTGTACTTCCAAGCATCTCGCTGAACTTGTGGCTGTTCCTGCCACCTTGTGGCAATCGCTCAGCTTAACAGAAACACAAACTAAGAACACACTTTCAAAGACAAAGTGGGTAACAGGCAAAAGCTCTTGTTTTGAGATGATAGTTTTGAGTTCCCTTGTTTTTTCAAGTTTGTCTACTACTACAAAGAAACAGCAGAACTTTCAGACAGACTTCAGAAAAAAAAAAAAAAAAGATGTTATACAGATATTGTGATGTGAATATTTCAGAAGAGACACTGATTTTCCCAAGGAAAACATAATAGAACAATATGAGTACTTCTATATCCCTAATTTACAACTATAAATGACACTGTTAAAACAATTAATCTGGGGTGATCTGGATAAAATGACCCATTTATTGTGAAATTTATCTTAGGCAGAGGTCCTTTCACTCTTCACTTTCAGAACACTGAAATGTCATTAATTTCTCCTCACTCTGAACTCTGTGTTACCTACAACTTCTTAAAGCTATTTACTTAAACGATGAACAAAAAATGCTATGACAAGGAATGCTGTAGTGCCTTTTAGAAAAACAAATTATTATATACCCTAAAAATTTTTCTGCCAATCAGAAATCACTGATGAATTTGTAGGTTTTCACAGGAATCAAGCTGAGAGGGAGGGAACTGATGCATGGAGTGTTTCCTCTTCTCACACACTTTAGCATGTCTTGAACTAATCCAATCCCATAGGAGACAGTTTCCTAAAAGTACTTTGCTGTGACAGACTGTCCTTCCTAAAAATGGGGAAGTTATCTACTTTAGAAACAATTTTGATATTAATATTCAGAAGCAATCTTAGCAAAACTAAGGACATATCCCAGAACAGTTGTTGGGATTTAAAAGTAGGATATTGGCGTCACTTAATTATTCTCTCCCCACGTGGAATGAAAGCAGTTATGATCACTACATAATTCTTTGTGAAGGTCAGGTGCTGCAAATGGGATTCATTCCAGTCAGCACACAGAACCAGCTCTGTGAATGTTCAGCTATTCAGGCATCCCAGAAGGAATCATTACAGAGAAGATTAAGACCTAAACCCTTTACTATTTCTACACTGGGGAGATACTCTCATCCTCTTCTAGTCTGTGCCTCCTGCCTTCCTTGGAGACAGGTGGTTACCTGATTTTGGATTTTTTTTTTTTTCCCCAAATGGAATTCACTAAGGCTCACTGTTAAAACAAAACTCTAAAAGAAGAGAAAATGCTGATAATTCCTCTCCTCCTTTTATAGGGTGTCCTACAGATTACAACCTGCCATTTTTCTACTGCTCAAATCATATTTACCACCTATCAAGAACAATTTAAGAAGTCTAAACTTTTGGTGTTCAGACTGAATGATGAATGCCCACATTACCCAAAATCCATCCTTTGGGCACTATTTTTTTCAGTATGCCCCATAGTTTTTACAATGAATAATAACTTTGCCTTATGTTCCCTGCCCTCAAAACCAGTTTTCCTAGATGTTGGAAGTTAGCTAGAATGGTGATATTATCTGGGCTCAACAAGGTGCTCACTCCCACAGCATTATGTTCTACCTCCTGGCAGGCAGCTGGCAGCAAAGCTTCATTTATGATATCCTCAAGAAAATTTTTACTTTCTTTATACTACACTTCATCCTCCCATCAGCACAGAAGACTTTTTTAATTTTAGGTTTTCATTAGCTATTTTAAAGCTTATAGAGAGTCACAGCAGAATTTCCCTGATAGGAATGTATTTCTGAGTGGACACAGATATATTTTGGAACACATCTTGTTCAGTAGTTTGGTACAGACAAAGAACAACCTGAGGCTCACTTTTGGGGTTTTGTCTTAGTCAAGATTTGTTAAGAGAGTAAAACTTCACACGACAAAATTATCTTTCAATTGCATTTTGTTTTTTATCAATGAAATATAAAAATGACTCACTAGAGTTTGTTAACCTTCCATACTGGACAAAAAAGCAAAAATATTTAATTAGTTCCTTACAACAATGACAAAGAAGGAAAACATTGGGAATAACAACAACACAAAATTTTAATATTTCAAGAAAGTGGAAAAGATGAAAACTCAGAGTTTTACTCAGAGTATAACTTCCATAGTACACAACGCTGGGAAACCCTCCTGAGATTAGTACTAATCAATGTGGATTTTGTAGTTTCAGCAGCATTTTAAAACATCTGCAATTCAAATGTAAACACTGAGTAGGTTTTGCAAGTTTGCTGAAGTATTTGAAGTATTGATAAGGATGTTCTGGGATATTGCAACACTGATTTCTGCTTTGGGTTATTACATTTTCCTAATTGCTTCCAATGACCTATAGTAACTCTTCATGGCTCAAATATTATTGAAGGACCTCACTACTGAGATCTGGCATTTTTATGCATACTTGACACTTTCTAATGTGGGTATCAAGACAGGGGAGAAAAAAAGTCATACAGCTGCTGAGCAAATGATGTATCAAGCCCCCTTCCCCCCTCAGTGTCAGAAAAGACACGCTCTTTCACTGGCTGTAATTATGTAAATTTCAAACAAATTTTGGAACAAACTCATAACCAGCAAAAAAGTTCTTCCTTCCTTTCAGAAAAATGCAAGAAAGCTCCAACATCCTATTGACCCTGACAGAATTGTCTGGTTATAACTTCTGTTTTTCCTTCCCTGCCACATCCCCATCCTACAGCCTAGCACAACCTCAGGCAAGCAGGACACACTGTGCTCCATCATGAGTAACTGGCCGTGGTTAAGGCACATTGCAGGGAAATGGTACACGTTTTTAAAACCAGCTCAAGCTGCAAGATTACATTTCTGAGCACTCTAACCAGAAGGTCACTGTATTTACAGCTGCCATCACCACTGTAATTTAAGTCGGAAAAAAAAAAAAAAAGTAGGTGTCTCTGTCTTTAAAACAGTGGTAGCACTCACTGCCTTTAGGACTG
Source organism: Regulus satrapa (assembly GCA_013396955.1). Classification (NCBI taxonomy): domain Eukaryota; kingdom Metazoa; phylum Chordata; class Aves; order Passeriformes; family Regulidae; genus Regulus; species Regulus satrapa. Next base: position 491,876 of record VWZN01015660.1, on the reverse strand, counting down.
ACTTCAGCCCCAATCACCAGGAAAAACATAACCATACCCCACAGGCTTTTCTAGTATTTTACACTCAGAAGTTCTAGACTGCTCCTTACCTAGTACCTGAGGCTTCTGAATCGCCCAGTCTTAGGCAACACTTCCCCTTCACTATGTAGAGAGTACTAGCACAATACAGAACCTTGGCTTCTAGATTCCAGTCTGAGGTTCCAATCTTGCAGGAATCTAACTTCTTTAAAAGATCTGGTTTTATCTTCTCTCTGTAAATATGCTACTAGTGAAGCCCATTCTTACATAACTCTGACTAATTAGGCTATGCATGTAAAATCTGATCATCTGACAGCAAGCAAAACTGCATAGATAAACTAGACATTTTATCCAGAAATCAGGAAATTGAAATTCCATTAATGATAGACCTCTATAACCTTCGTTCTGAGCAGCTCTTACAAATACTTGACCGTGATAAACATGATAGTTTACCTGCAAAATCAAATTAAGAGCTCCTGTAAATGTCAGGGTTAATCCAAATAACTACAATACCACTTCAACCGTATATTATACAGACTTTATTATAATATCTGTCTTAGGGGATTACTGCATCTTCAAGTATTGCAAATCCAGCTTTTTTCTCTCTTAACTTTGCAAAGTGGAGCTGTGGTGCAGCAATCCTGACATTTTGGAAAAAGGAAGTGCAAAAATTGAAGATAAACCTATAGAAATTATTATACGCAGCCAAACTCTTTCTAGAGTGCATTTACAGACATACCATCATGTTGATATTTACAGGAATACACTTCATATCAAGCTTTCTTGCCTATGACCACGTCAGTTTATACTCTTTGCAAAATAACCCCNCGGCACGTTCCGGCCGCTCTCCGCGCCGCCATTTTGGCGTGCGGAGCTGCCGGGGCGCGCTCGGTGCTGCCGCCCGCGGGCAGAGCTGCGGCTGCTGCGGCTCCTCGCCCTCCGCTCCCCTCCGCTCCCCTCCGCTCCCCGGTACCCCTTGGCGGCCGCAGCCTCTGCCCGTGCCCGGCTCCTCTCAGGTGAGTGCGCTGCCAGGCAGCGCTGGTCACAGCGCCTCCTTTGGAGCACGGGCGGCTGGCTCAGCCTGTGTCTTGTGTCCTGCGTTTGGTTGGGTTTAAAAGTCCTTTTGNTTTGAAAAAAAAACCAAAAAAAAAAAAAAAAGCAAACCTGCCCCCAAACCCCTAGGGAAAAAAAAAAAAAAAAAATCTGAAGTACACACAAAAACAAGCGGGGCAGGGCTTTGTACTGCTTTCAGACTAGAGAATTTATTTTTGCTAACTGGAAATACTAAGAGCTCTTGACCCCTCTTCAGGCAGGTCCAGAACTTCTATCACCCACGGGCACTTTTCTCAAAGCCCACGCGATACCTTAAACATACNCCCCTCCGCTCCCCTCCGCTCCCCGGTACCCCTTGGCGGCCGCAGCCTCTGCCCGTGCCCGGCTCCTCTCAGGTGAGTGCGCTGCCAGGCAGCGCTGGTCACAGCGCCTCCTTTGGAGCACGGGCGGCTGGCTCAGCCTGTGTCTTGTGTCCTGCGTTTGGTTGGGTTTAAAAGTCCTTTTGTTAAAGCACGAATAGTTTGTAAGTTAGTGGTGCATGATGGAAGTACGTATTTTGATGGCTTCAGAGTCAAGCAAATACAAATGTGTGACCGCTTCTGCCTAGAAAGTAGCTGGTGGTGCCTGTGTGGCGTTCCTGTGACCGGGTTGGTTTTTTGAGCTTCAGTGAAGAAGGACTAGCCAGGCTGTGCTTTTAGAGGGGTGGATTGAGTTTCTTAATTCTGGTTTTTGTAGTCTTAAGATTGTGGTTTAGCTAAGTATGAGGAGCTTCCCCAGGTTGTGTTTATCAGGAGGAGGATGTAGAGACTCACAGCATGGTTTGTATTGCAAGAAACTTTTAATGTTCATCCAATTTCAACCCCCTTGCCATGGGCAGGGACATGTCCTTCTACTGGACCAGGTCGCTCAGAGTCCCATCCAGCCGGGCCTTGAACCCTTCCAGGGATGGGGCATCCACAGCTTCTCTGCACAACCTGTTCCAGTGCTCCACCACCTTCGCAATAAAATATTTCTTTGTAATACCTAATCTAAACCTCCTCCCTTTCACTTTAAAGAATTTCCTGTTGTTCGTCATCCTTGTAAAAGGTCGTTTTCTGGCCCATTTTTGGTATTGTAAGGTCATTATGGAACTATCTCTTTTGCAGGCTAAACAACTCATCTCTCTTTGCCTGTCTCCATAGGGGAGATGCTTCAGCCCTTTACTGTTTTTGTGGCCTCTTCTGAACTCGCTCCAGGAGGTCCGGTTTCCTTCCTGTGCTGGGGACCCCAGAGCTGGGTGCAGCACTGCAGGTGGGGCCTCAGAGGGGCAGAATCCCCTCCCTGCACCTGCTGCCCACACTGCTTTGGATGCAGCCCAGGTTGTGTTTGGCTTTCTGGACTGTGACTGCGCAGTGCTGGCTCATCTTGAGCTTCTTGTCATCAAACACCCAAAGACTTTATCTTCAGGGCTGCTCTCAATAAGAGAAGTAGTAAAAGAATTTAGTCGATGTGTATTTTTCTAATGATTTTTCTACTGTCTCTCCTCAGAGATACAGAGTTGTTAATTACTGGGCTGTGTTTCCTTTAGGACACATGTTACGAATGAAGGTGGAAAGGTGAGTAAACAGCAAAAGGCCATTTTATAAGCTGTAGAAATGTGGCTGTTTCAATGTGATGCTGTTACTCAGGCTGTGATAACAGATTAGTGGTAGCACAAATTGTTTTATTTTGTTATAATTTAGTGCAAATAGAGCATCATTTCAGTGAAGGGGGAAAAGAAATGAAGCAGAGTTTCAGGCAGGCCTCTTCTAAAGTTTAACTCTGTAGTGATCAAATGTTCCTTCCAGTCAGGCAGAACCAATTCCTTAAGGCTGTTTTCTTTCATTAAAAAACCCCAGATTTTCACATTCTGTTACATGGTGAGGTGGAAAAAAGGGGCCTCGTTGAAACAGGAATTTGTCAGATCTAGGTTTAAAACTGCTTTTACTGGGAGGGGTTATTTTTTGGTGTCCAGTGGTTTTGGGTTTTTGGGTTTATTTTTCTTGGTTGGTTCTAGAAGTTATGCATCCTTCATCCTTCTGCCCTACTGCTTTACAGCAGGGGTACTCATTTATTTATTAGAGGGGGTTCTTAAATTTTTTTTTGTGAACTAGAATGATAGGGATCAATATTTTTTATGAAGATAGGTTGTGTATTCACTAGCTACTTCATGTATGCTTGTGATGAAAATTGTCATGATAGTTTCACTGGAGATTTTTTTCTGGCTAAGGGGGAATCTTGCCCTAAAACCTTGCAGTTGAAACTGAAACTCTTAAGTTTCAGCTTTACATAAAAATTCATAAATCAAGGTTATCTTTGTCCAGACTATCCTTGAGTATTTATCCACTGCCTTTGCATTTGATGTTGTCTACCTCAAAGTACTTGGTTAGAACAGCAGTTCATTTAATAGAATTGCTTGATTAAATGATGGTCACACACAGTCTTTTTAAACAATATGAATTCACAGATTCACTTAATTATTGACATATGAATTGAACTGGAAGTTGAGCTTCAAGACTGGATTATAGATCAGTAAAGTACCTGAGTGTTTTGAAGATATTTAAGCTGTCTGAATTGGAGTTTACACAGTTGGAGTTAAAACTGGAGTTGACGCAATTTACAAATGTTTAGAGACCGTACAAAACAGCTGGCATGGTTTTTACTTAATGAGCAGTGCAGAAATGTTTCACATAAATGATAATCTCAGTATCTCTCTGTAATTAAGAGAGTCTGAAATATGGTATTGGTACAATTGGTACAGATAGCCAGAGTGAAGAATAGAGTGTGGGGCTATAAATGGTGGGTGATTTGAAGAAGTGATTTAGACAGAAAAGACAGGATGAGTCCTTGGTCCTTTACGTATTAAAAGGAAAGAGAAACAGACTGGAATACCTTGGTGTTATTGTCGGAGCAATGTTTTGATTAAAAATTTATCTCAAGTGATAAAATCCACTGTAGCCACACAAGTGACTCCAGAGGTACCTTTTTCATGTTATCTGAGCATGTCTTTACTAATAGAATTGTATGGAGTGTACCCCTGATGCTTAAAACATTGCATTTTAAAATGTTTAGTATATGTTTTAGCCAGAATTTTAATAATATGCTGTTAAACCATTTTGGAAGCAAATGCCATGAAAGGAAGTAGTTGCAAAAAAAAAAAAAAAAAAAAAAAAAACCAAAGAAAATTATCTTGGTGATCATACTCCTTTTCTTTGCAGACAGGATGGAATCTCTGACTCCTTCACCAGACTCAGTAGATAAGAAATTGAAGATAACTCATGTAGAATGCCATCCTGAGTGCTTGGTTATAGTGTTCCAGGCTCAATACAATGTAGGATGTGAGCTTGACTATTTCATACTGCAAAACGAAATACAGCGTGTGTTCAAGGTCAAAGATGATGTCTGTGTTGGTGAATCTTGCTTGGTGGAAGACATGGAAGGAGAATGGCACAGAGGAAGAGTTCTGAGAAAGACAGGGAATATCTGTGAGGCTTTTCTCATAGACACTGGACATGTGTTGGCCGTTGAGGAAACGCACCTTGCTGCTGCCTGTGATAAATTGTTTCAGCTGCCTCCAAAAGTGGTTTTGGGTGTTTTTGCAAGCATACTTCCTCTTGGAGAAAAATGGGGTCCAAAAGCTGTTAACTATTTTTCATCTCTGGTAGGATTACAGATCACAGGTCACGTGAAGGCTGTTACACCATATCAGCTGTTTATTCTAGAAGTGCCTAAGATTATTACTGATGTTCTTGAACTGCAGCTCGGTAAATTTATTGATGGCGATTCATTTTGTCTTGTTGTAGAAACTTTAAGAGTGTTGCCCCAGGGAATGCTTTGTAAGAGAATGCCACAACTGTTGAAGCAGAAGTATCCATTCAGGGAGTTACTTACCTTAAATAATTCTGAGAAACCAACAGATTTTTTGCACGTTCCAGATCAACTCTTTCCGTGTCTACCTGTTGGCAGTAAAGAAAATGTAAAAATAACTGGTGCAGTAAGCCCAAATAAATTTTATTGTCAGATACAGAAATGGCAGAAAGAGCTGGAATGTTTGACAGGAGCTATGCATTTGTACTATGGAGCTCTTGTTGGAGAAAATACCACATCTTGTGATAGCCTAGGGCTGCTCTGTGCTGCCAAGAGGCAAAATGGACAGTGGCATAGAGGAGTGATAAAACAACTTCTCTCTGACCATGTGGAGGTCTGGTTTATGGATTTTGGCATTACTGAAGCTGTGCCACCTAGTTGTATTCGGAAACTGAAAGCTGAGTTCATGACGTTACCAATGATTTCATTTCCATGTACGCTGTCTTGTTTTGGTAGTCAGGATGAGGCAGTAATAAAATTTCAGCTCAAGGAACTTACCCAAGCATTAGTAGGACAAACCTCTGTGTGTGTCCATGTTGATTTATACAATGACACTGAGCACTTGTATTATATAACACTTCAGAAACGAAATCTTGGAATTAATGCTGAACATCCAGAAAACCAGAATGAGACAGCTGCACCATGTGTCTTGCTTTCAGAAACACAAAGCAGAAGTATTGCACTAAACCACAAACCAAGTCCTGAGAGAAACAATTCATCTAAGAATTTCTCTGGAAATAAAGACAGAAAAACCTACTTACCTGAATGGGACATTTCTTTCTCCAGCCACTGCAAGAGAGAAGAGCTGCAAATGAACTCTTTTTACGGAGCTTTTGTGGTATATGTTGTAAATCCATCTGAATTTTGGATTCAAACGTGTAGATACCAGAATGAGTTTCAGGCCTTGATGAAAAACATTGCCTGTATATACAGTCAGTGTAGAGAAGATGAGATGGTCCTTAAAAAGCCAGAACCTGGGTTGCTGTGCTGTGCCCAGTATAGCAGGGATGGGTGTTATTACCGGGGTGTTGTCACAAAAGTGTTTCGTGTTAGCATTATGGTTTACTTTTTGGATTTTGGAAATACAGAGACTATACCTTGTCACTGCGTGAAAACACTGCTTCCCGAATTTTCTGCTTTACCAGCTTTAGCTATATGTTGTTCCCTTGCTTGCACATTTCCTGTTGATGGTGTGTGGGTTAAAAAAGAAGCTGATTTCTTTAAAACTGTGGTGCTGAACAAACCACTGCTGCTTCATGTCGTTGGAAAGCAAAACAACAAGTACCTTGTTAATGTACAGTGTCATACTGGTTTCTTGCAAGGAGATGTTGCTACATGTATGGTTCAAGCTGGTTATGCTGAATATTGGCTAAAGCCACCAGATTCTGTTCTAAGGGCAGCAAAAAAGTGGCATAATGAGAATCACCTCAAATGTAAAAAAGAAAAAATCAGTGCAGAGAACACCACTAATATTTGCAAAAATAAGGTATCTGGAAATGGAGACACACTTCAGAAGGAAAAATCATTAAATGTGCCACTAATGCCTAGGAAATCTGTTGTGCCATCCTGTTTAGGAGAAGCTGCTGTCTCTAAAATGCATAAATCGGTATGTGACCAAAAATTAGTTTATCAAGAGCTTGTGTTTAAACCAGGAGCTGTTTATAAAGTGGTGTGTTCTTGCATTTTTTCCCCAGCAGATTTTTCATGTCAGCTGCAAAGCAAACTGCCAGAACTAAATAACTTAATGGGACAAATTCAGACTTACTATAAAGATCATACCAGTCCCTACAAAACTGGACAGGTTGCCTGTGTTGTTAAGCGTCCCAAAGATGGGAAGTGGTACAGAGCTACTGTTGTGCAGCAGGTATCCACAAATGAAGTTGATGTGGTTTTTGTAGACTATGGTTATCGAGAAAGAGTTTCACTCAAAGATGTTCAGGGTGTTCTTCCAGATTTCCTAACTCTAGAGAGTCAAGCATTTCGATGTGGACTTAAAAATGTAGTCTTACAGACTGATTCACCTAATTGGTCTGAAGAAGTGCATAAAGAATTTGAAGGCTTCATTTCTTCTTCTCAAGGACCACTGACTTGCACCATTTATGCTCTTGTTCTTGTGAGCCCAAACTGTTTATGCAATGTAGTTGACTTACAGACTCCATTTACTAGTGTAGAGGAATTCCTCAGAGAACGTGGTCTCACCCAGTCTGAATCTGTTGGACTGAGAAACCTTTCATCTTTGGGTTCTCTGTACAGTTTTTGCTATTCGTCTTTTAATATAAAAATTGGAAGTGAGGAGGAGGTTTATATAACTCACATAAATAGTCCTTCAAAATTCTACTGTCAGCTTAATCGAAATGCTGAAACTCTTGGGGCATTGATGAAGAAGGTTAGTGACATAAGTAAAATGTCAAGTAATGCAAATTATCATAGCAATGCACGACTCTGTATAGCCAGATACGTGGAAGATGGTCTCTTTTACAGAGCTTTGGCTTTTCCTGTGGAATCAACATCCTTTCTATGGGTTGACTATGTGGATTTTGGAAATAGGAGTAAGGTGGAGAGGGACCAGTTGATGCCTATTCCAGATTCTGCCACTGACCTACTATTCACACCTATGCAAGCTATTAAATTCTATCTGTCAGATCTTAGGGGGGCAGAATTTCCAGCAAGAATTACTACATGGTTTGTGAAAACATTCCTTGGTAAACTGCTGAAGGCTGTAATTTTATCCAGAGAATCAGATGGAAAGATTGTTGTGGAGTTGTATGATGGACAGCTCAAAGTAAGTCAGAAAATTAAAGAGAAGGTATTGGAAGAGGCAGGACAGGAAAGCTGTATGGAACAATTTAGAAGTAATGAAGGAGGGATATGTCACATGAAATATGACAAAGAAATGAATAAAGTAAGTGTTAAAGAGCCTGAAATACTCAAATTGAAAACTGAAGTGAAATGCCAAATCCATGATGAGTATTACCAAGCAGATACTGGTGAGAATTTTGGAGATGAAGAGCAAACTGCATGTTGCACACCTGAGTTGTGTAGTGGATTCTCAAAACAGCAAACTTTACTGGACAGCAAAGAGCAAGGTTTTAGAAATACTTCTGGTGTTCTTCCAGAGAATGGAGAGGAACCTTGGATTGGACAACCTGCTTCTCATTCACTCTCTTACTCTGCTTTGCATTCAAAGGAAACAACTGCAAATGGCCTTTCTAAATCCCAGAATGAAAGACCAAACGGTGCAGGTCAACAGGAAAGGAGTAATAAAAATATACCTACATTAATCAGTCTTCCTCAGCGTGCTGTCCAGGTGAATAATGAAGTAGAAGGTTATATTTCTCATCTGAATAGCCCATCAAGTTTCTATGTTCACTTTGCAGAGGATGAAAACTTAATAATAAAATTAGCAGACGATTTAAATGAAAGTTTGGAGAATAGAGGTCAGGAAAAATGCTTAAATGAGCTCATGGTAGGGGATCTCATTGTTGCAGAGCACAATGCTGATTGTTTTTACTATAGAGCAGTTATTAAAACTCTGAAATCAGAAAACTCCTATGAGGTAGAATTTATTGACTATGGTAATGCTGCTGTTGTAAATTCATCAAAAATCTGCAAGATTCCAGAAGAGTTCTTAACTCTGCCAAGGTTTAGTGTTCACTGTTTCCTTAGCAGTGTAAAAAGTGTTCCTGGTGAAAGCTGGACTAAAGAAAGTGCTGCTTATTTTGCAAGAGCAGTAAGTGACAAGCCAATAGTTTGCAAATTCTTACAGCAACATGGAGAAAAATGGGAAATAGATATAATTTGTGATGGAGAGTCTTTGTCCAACAGTCTTTTTCATAAAACAGACAGCATAAAGTGGAAAAACACATTGCAAAATAAACCTAATAAACAAAACGGTAATCCTCAAAAGTCTAAGAATAGTTTAGGTGGCCAAAGTAAAACCAAGGCTGCTGGGATGAAAAATATTTCTGTAAAACCCTTAAGTCTCCATCAGGTTTTAAATTCTGGACAAGTAGAAGCAGCAGAAGTAGTTAATATTTCAAAGAGTGGGGAGTTTTATGTACAGTTACTTAAAAATCTGAAAATACTACATAAACTAAATGTAATGCTTGACAAAGAAGCACAAAAAGGTAATTTGCTTAGAGTGGATGACATTGAACAGGGACTGGAATGCATTACACGATCTGAAAAAAACTTAAAATGGTATCGATCAAAAGTGATAAAGAAATTTGTCAGGGAAAAGTTAATGCTAGTTTTTTTCATGGATTATGGCACATGTGAGATGGTGTCCTTAAATAATGCAAAGATGCTCAGTGATGAGATTAAAAGTGTTCCTAAACAAGCTGTTTTTTGCAGGTGGATTTGTTTTAAAAATCTGGAGAAAGTTCACTTAGACCATGTAGTAAATGCACTACTGGATTGTGAAATAAGGATCTTGTTTTTGAGGTATTTGAAATCATCAGATATCTGGGAGGTAGATATTTTAATAGGAGAAGTTATGCTTCAGGAGTATTTGAACCAGCTCTTAGGTCGTTGTTGGACAGCTGTTGGACTAGAAAAACGTAGTAGTACAAACTGTAAGGAGTTTGAGGCATCCTTCAAGTTCAATTCAGTCATGTGGATGCTGCTGCGTAGTGGCAGAACCTACCCTGGGTGGGCAACTGCAGTTACTGATCCTTCAAACTTCAGCATCCAGTTTGAAATCTTCTTTGATTGCATGCGAAACTTGTCCTTGCTGCTCTCTGACCTTCCTGACGACCTGCCAGCTCTTCCAGAAGAACGCGTGACTCCTGGTGCTAGCTGCTTGATTGAGTTTGGGCAGGAAGCAGAGTGGTACAGGGCAGAAATTAGTGAAATAACAAGTCAGTCTGTTGTTCTTACATTTATTGATTATGGCTTTCTGAGGACCATCCCTTATTCTGATATCCATAAACTTAAAGTTGTTCCGGAAAGTCTGTTATACTTGCCACGCTTGGCACACTCTTGCTCTTTGCATGATACAGTTCCTGGTGAGGGGGAACACTGGAGTGAGGAAGCTATACTTCTATTTCAGAAGCTTCTTCATAAACCAGGTCTGATATTTCATTTTATCCACTATGGTTCTGAGATGAAGTTAGAGGTGGATGTTCTGTGTGAGGATAGCAATCTGTCTGATGCCTTAATTGCTGCAGGCCACGCTGTCTGCTCTCACAGTAAGTGCTGTCCCATTCCGGTTGACAGACTCTAATCAGAAAAAAAAGAATTGCAAGTGAAGTGGCCAGATTCTATTTACTATGCTTCCCTTTTTGAACCAGAATATTTTTCTGATGAAAATTCTGATTTTGCTGACAGAAGTCAGGCACAGAAGAGTAGCAAAAGGCTTTTTGAAGCACAGCATTAGCTATAAAAAAGTTTCAAAGAAGGAAGCATGGTAAGTATCTGCTGGAATACCATTAACAAGGGATCTGAGTTTACAACACTGAAAGGAAAGAAAACCTACAAAAGATGGACAGTACTCTGAGGGCATTGATATTTTTTCAGCATTATGATGACAAGAAAAGTAAAGTTGTCATAACACAGAGTAAATCTGCTACCAGAAACACTGGCTGAGACTTGTTATTCTGATGTTCTGCAGTCTGGAAAGACAGTGTGTAAAACTACTGTAAAGAAATTAATTGAATAATCAGTAGGCTGCATTTAGAAAAGCACTGCTTCAAAGCAAAATAACCCAAACAACCTTTTAGTTGGAATGCTCTCGAAGTTTTTGTATGTATATATAATCCTTTTTTGCAGCAGCATCTGGTTTCGTGTTGATGTCTCCATGTTTTAGAAGTTCAGAAAACAAAGATGTTATTATATAACATATATAATATACATATAATATGTTATATATTATAATATATAATAAACATATAATATGTTATTATATAACATATTATTTTCTTTGTTTCTGATTCCAGAGTTTCCATGTGAGAAAAGTTTTAGTGTTTACTATGATTAAGCCAAAAATCTGTATCCCCAGTTATGGGAGAGACATGCATTAAGTTGTTTTCAATTAGCTCTTGATAAACAGATGCCACTGACCTTCTGAAGGCTCTCTTGGTATCTGAGTTGCATCATTTTGGCATTCTTCACTCTCCCAAGTGTGTGTATTCCACTGATAACTCACCTTCATCTTCCCCCCCTTCTGTGAGAGTGAAAGAGAGGGAGTTTTCTCTGGGTGTTTAGTCAATACATTGTAAAGTCAAAATATTGTTTGTATCTTAAAGGGAAACATTCAGAACCTTTTTTTCCTCCTTTGTGGGAAGAGGAAATTTCAGAACTGAACAGTGGTGGTAATACTGTGTAACTTAGAAGGGTGGGGTTTTTTTTCATTATCTAGTCTGAAATGGTAAGAATTTTTCAGCTGTTTTTTGGATTTTTTTTTTTTTTAATTTTATTTTTTGCCCTCACCTCCTACCTCCATTTTTGGACAAAGATAAAGTATGAAGAGTTCTGAAGCAATGAGGGGTTTTCTTTGTATGCTCTGTAATTGTTTCAATTTCAGTGAGAAAATAAATGCAACCCTAATGATAGATAACATATCTAATGCACCTCTAGAAGTACACAAGATGTAGCAACACAAATCCCCTTGCCCCTCCTCCTCCATGTCACGATGTATTTAATTAATGTGAAAACCTGAGAGCTTTATCTGGAAAACAGATTTTTAAAATTTTTTTTTCTTTAAAAGAGACGTGTCTGGGAAGGTCAAATAAATAAGAGGTGAGAGACAGTGCCAGATGATCTTTACAAGGCTTACTCTGCTGGTGAATTATTCTTGAAATTTGTAATATTATTTTCATTGAAAAAGTGAAAGATGCCCATTACTAACGAATCAGAAAATGTGTAAGATAGAATTTCTTAACTAAATAGTGCTTAAAATATTAGTAGTGTTATGTTAATAATAGTGATTAGAAAGAAGGGGTGGGGGTTGGAATAATTTTTGATTAATTGTTTTCTTTATATTGCACTACTTCTTTTTATTTCAGAATTATAGGTTTTTCCTGCTTAAAATTGTAAGCTTACCTGGCACATTCTTTGTCAATAGTTAGACATACTGTTGGCTGTTAGTATAAAATAGAAAGATTGTATCGTCCAACATTACTCATGTTGAGTGAGGACTTCACACTTGCTGTGCTGATTCATTGTAGTGCTGGTAGAGGCACTGGCACTTGTTAATTAAGACTGATTCTAACTTCTGGCTGTCTTTCAGTTGGAAAAGTAGGATCTTGGGCATCTGTTATTTTTAAAAATCATTTGAATACCCTAAATGCAGACACGTTGTGTACAGTAATACGCAGCTTACATGATTTCAGTAGATTTTTTTTTTTGCTAACGTGTATTGTGCTTTAACTTGTATGTAGTTGTAGAATATTGCTTCTCTAATGTTACAAAATGGTGCCTAGAAATGATGTATGAACAAGAAAAAAATAAAACAGCTGTGTTTACTATTTTTATGTTCTGCAAATTGCAAATGTTAGATTTATTTGCAAGAATGTGTGTTGTTTGCAACTCCTAATGAGAGTAGCTCCTTATAGTAATTCCTTTACTGAAGGTCTGATGTTCAAAATGCTTCAAGTAAAAATGAGATAATTGAAAGTATTTCTGGATTATACTGCATCTATAAATATAAAGAATGTCTTGTTGCCTCTGTTGATGCAGATTCTCAGAAGTGCATTACAAGGATGTGTTACGATCGTTAGATTAAGTTGCTGGGAGGTCTGGCTGTGTATTTTATGCCCAGTCTTCTTTTTCTGGTGTATACCTTTGTTATGACATTTTTCTTGTAAGGAGAGTCTATACTGAGAACCTAGTTGGAAGAAGTTTTCGATTATTTAGGAAGTAGAAGTTAGGTGTGTTTTCCTATTCGTTTTAGAGTGAGCATAATGCTGAACAAATGCAGTGCTTTGTTCTGCAAAACAAACTAGGTGTAAATTTTTTACTCCTTTTTTTTTTTTTTACTACTATTTTTTACTACTTTGTTACTGTAGATGTACATTTTTTTTCTAAAATTTAATTTGAAAGTAATGTTTCTATTTTTTTGTATTTTTGTATTTATTTATATTGTATCATTGATGACAGGGATTGTTTTTAGTCCATGTAAGTGATAGAGAACCAGTTTTGTTTGTTTGGAATTCGAAGTGTTCATGTGCATACTGCCTTTTTGTCATGAATAAAATAAAATTAATACTAAAAATATTAAATAAAGTGCTTATCTCCTCTGTGTAACTTGCCCTGCCTAAGACCTTCTCAAGTTTTCTGTGACCTTTTTCTCTTGAATACGTTGGCAAATATCTTAAGCTACATCAGTATGTGTTGCGTGGGACTTGCAAGAACAATTACCTCTTGCTGATTTTGCTGAACATTTTTGTCTGATTTAGGATTAACTTTGCACTACCTCCAGAGGAAATGTGATCAGACTTGAGCCACCAGAAGTTGTGGGCCTGAGAGTTGGAGACAAGATCACTGAGGATTCATGTAGGAAGAGATGGCAGACAAGGAAAAGACTTGACTGAGTGTAGGAGTTGGGTGCTTCAGGGGTTTTGAAAGGGCTGACTAGTTTCTGAATGTTTGTATGGGTCAGGCAGCATAGAAATGTAGGCTTTCAGGCAGAAACTGAGGCTTCAGTGCTAAACTAGTGTAAGATTAGTTTGCAGTAAAAAGTTAGGAAATAAAGTGGGAGTGTAGTGTTTTAAGAGTGGCTCCTAGAAACGAACAAATTACTATCTGTTTCATAAAGGCAAATTCAAGGAGGGAAAAGAGCCTTTGACAGTGCTTTTAATTACCTGTAATGTCTGCAGGGGACAGCATGTGCGTGCTTGAGGGTGTTGTGTTAGCTCCAGACTGAAGTCTGGGGACAAGTTTCACTCTTCCACAGACTACTTCCTGCCCTTGCTTCTTTGCTACCCCTGTGCCTTGTCTTTGCCTACACTCCTAATAAACCCATCCCAGATGTAATGGTTGCATCTGGCTATGATGGCTGCATATGAAGTAGTGGATACAGAGTCCACAGACAACACAATAGCCAAGCACTAATCTGAGCCATAGTTCTGGTCAAGGCTGGACTCAAACCAAGGTCAAGGCTGGACTCAAACTCAGCAACAGCAATAGTTGCTGTTATTGCTATGCACATAAGACTATGAGTCAATAATCTGACTCCAGAAGTAGTGAAAAGCCAGGGCCTGTTGAGGTGGCATGCTAGGATCCCCTCTTGAGTGGGGACACCTCTCATGGTTACTCCTCGAGGCTGGGAGATTGCTTCCTGCAGCAGATTCTTGGTAAGTGAATAATAGCATGTTTAATTTTGGAATCTTAGCTGTGTGGTACAAAGGGTTGATTGTGCACATGCAGTCCTTTAGACAGAAACCATTGACCGAGGCTGGGATTAAGGCTGGATCCAGCTACAGCTAAACTGCCTTCTGAGAGGGAGTTGGAAAGCAGGTGCGATCCTTTCTGAGGCTCATGACTCAACAGGAGGGTCTCCCTGTCAATTTTGTCGGACCCTGACCTGTATGTTGTAAAGAATCAAGTATATCTTGCTGTTGGATTTTATTAAACCACTCTTAAATTATCTAATGTTTTTTTATCACTAAACATTTTGCCGTTTCTATCTTACAAGTGAAGCTCATCACTCTTATCTGCAGTAAGGAAGCAATGGAATATTTGCCCATTAAGTTTGCACATTATACCAAGTTGTAAGAGCCAGCTTATACTCCTTAAGGACCACAGGAAGTGATCCAGAGGGAGAGGCTGAAGAAACAGGTCAGTAGAAAGGCAATGAAATGTAACAGGAACAACTAGCCATAAATTAAAATGAAAGGTGTAGGCTGGAAAGCATGATCTTTTCAGATTGAGAAGAGTCATGTGTTGCAGAAGGTTGCCCAGAGAGATAGCACAGTCTCCATCCTTTGTACTTAGCATCACCCAGCTGGATACAGTTTTGTGAAACCTGGTCTGACCACATAGCTGACCCAATTCAGAGCAGGAGGTTGACTAAGGGAGCTCTAGAGGTACTTTACTACTCTTTGTACCTTAGGAGCATCCAAAGCCTTGCTTTGACTACTTGAAAGGGATCAATGCTTCTTCCCTGGCAGATTGTGTTGTCTCTCAGAGTTAACTCCTGTGTAGACACTGCACAGTGTATATGCTACACGGAGGTACAGGAAGATGGCAGAAACTACTTCTTCCTCAGAAAGCCAAGGAGTTGTCTCCTGATCTCTTCTGAGTAGTCCTGGGGAACAGGGATTCCTAAAAAATCCCAGCTCTGACAATATAAAAAGCTTTACTGACTGATTTGAGAGAGGGAATAGCGGAGATTGGGAAATGGCTCCAGTTACAGCTGGGAATAATTTTTAGCATCCAGTGTGTGCAGGGCAGCAGGAAAAACTTGACATGAGAGCAGTTTGTGATACCAGCTTGACTGCACTCCTCATTGCCCAGGGAGGTGTGTCTACAGTGGCAGTGTCCTTAAAGGCACACAGGGATGTGTTCCTGCTCCTATGTGTGGGAGGCTGATTGCTCTGATGGATCCTGGATCCTGGCACCTGCTGGCCCTGTGCACTCAGGGCTTGCTCCTGGTGCACCTGGCAGGGACCACCCTCACCTTAAATGTCCCCTAAGTGAAGATCTCCCTGCTAATGTTCTGAGAAAAGGTGAAACGCGGAGCAGAGCTCCAGCTCTCCACTATTCAGCACAGAAAGGACATAGGCCTGTTGGAGCAGGTCTAGAGGAGGCATGGAGATGCTCAGAGGGCTGTAACGCCTCTCCTGTGGAGACAGGCTTAGGGAGCTGGGGTTCAGTTTGGATAAGGAAAGGCTAAATGGGAATTTTCTAGCAGCCTTCCAGTACCTAAAGCATAAAAATGATGAAGCTGGGGAGAAACATTTTAGTAGAGCCTGTTGCAGTAGGGCAAGTTTTAAGCTAAAAGAAGGTAGACTTAGAGTAGATACAAGGAAAATTTTTATTGCAACAGGATTAGTGAAACACTGGCACAGTTCGCTCAGAGAGGTGGTGGATGCCACATCCCTGGAAACATTTAAGAGCAGTTTGGACATGGTTCTGGGCAGCCTAATCTAGTTGGAGATGTTCCTGCAGGGGGATCAGACTGGATGAGCCTTTAGGTCTCGTGATGATTAGGCAGAGCAGAAGAAAAAGATTGAGGATGCTATTTTAGGGGACACCTGATACAAGAAACTGTTTGGTGGCAAATGCCTGTTACCTGCAGAGAAATAGATGCTGTGTGTACAGGCTGGTTATTCAAAAGCGTCTAAAAGTGCACCTTTCCATTAATGCCCACTACATTTTTATTTCTCAATTGTTTGCAGGCAGTTTAAGATAACATCTTTTTTAAATTTCTCTTCAAGAATCAAATTTTCCATCATAATAAACATTTTGAAACAAAATCATGGAAATATTTAGTCAGCTGTGAACTGACTTTAGGGACAGCTATCTTGATTCCTGCAGTTTTAATAAGAAAGTTTCTAGGGCTACTGTGTCTAGATCTGCATAATGAAGGAATTAAAGCAGTGATTGCAGCATCATTTTTAGTGAGCAGTAAACATTAGGAATCCTACTGGGTGACCCCGAAATATAATTAGGCCTAGTTCTGTGAAATTATTTTCCTGTGAATATAAAGAAATGGAATAAAAGTGGAGTTTAATGGGTTTAATATTCTTTTTATTTTTGTACTTTAAAGGAATACCAAGGTGTTAAGAGGGAAAACACTGTTTGACAGACTTTGATTCTGATTAATTCTTTAGTATTTAATCACCTTGATTTCATAGGAGTTTGAATTTAACACATACTATATGATCAAGCCCTTTAATTATGTTCATTTTCTTTTAAGCCATGGAGCCATTGATCTCTAATCTGACATTCCATATAACATGGAATTTCACTTACTTTTGCATTAAGCCAGTGTTCCCTCTTCTGCCTTCAAGGGTTCAAGCCTTCATCTCTCATTTCCCACTTTCAAGCTAAAAGCTTGGTGCTCACCCCCTTGAAGCTGTTTTACTGTACTAAAAAAGTATTATAAAGAAGCTGTGGTATGTCTCTGTAGCCACTCTGTAGGAGTCAAGCCTAGTTACTAGACAATTTCTTGAGCAGAGTAAAACCTATGCTTCATTTTCTCCTCAAAGGAATTCTTAAGCAATTTTATATGAAAAAATTAATTGATGAAACAACTCTGAGAGCAGATATTAGGAGTTTCATAATCCTGTCATGTTCCCTGCATTTTGCATCCCTAATTTTCCCTAATTAATCTTGGATCCTTTTCAGCAAAGCAGGACACCTTCAGTAAGAGAGAGCAAATGGCTGATAGCTCTTGGATTAAACCACACACCTAAAAAAGTTAAAAAGAAAAGTAAGAGAAGGGAAGCACCAACTTTGGACTGAAATAGAGAATTAACTTTACATTTTCTTTACTTGGATTGACTGTACCAGCCTACTTCATGGTAGAATGTATCCTCATTTTCTGCTTTAAAGGATAAAGCATAGTAGCTTATGAGGCAAATGAAGCTTTAGTTTTATCGGGATCTACAGGGCTGTGAATGAGTGCATGGAAGAGCCTCCCTGCAGCATAAGTTGGCTAAAGAAGAGTGGCCTCTCAGGTGCTTCTAGGCCGTGTTTCTGTTTGGCTGATTTAAGCATTTCTCCCTTTGGACTCATGAGTCATTAAGAGCGTATCCCGAAACATCTGCCCTGTGCCATGGGCTGTGGAATCTGTTCTGACAGCCAGATGGAAAAGTTAAGTGAAACTTACTAGGCCTTATTTTGTGCCTAATGAGATGTAATGCTTTTAAAAGTTTGTGGCACTAGATCCAGCAAAGGGCTTGTACAGTATCTAACATTTGGGTTTTGTGTCCCAGGCACAGAAACCTTTTGGGAATATGAAGGCTTCCAGTGTGGGTTTTAAAACAATCTACATATTGTTCATAGAAAAACATGAGAATGAGAATGTGTTTTAAGTTTTGCACCCTTCAAGAGTGAGGTGTTTCTGTGGAGCGTAGGTAGGGATATCTGTCTGTGCAGTCTTTCCCTGACCTGCACATCTGAAAATAGCTCATGCTACACAGTGAACAGTTATTCATAAAACACATCCACCAGTTAAGAAGATAATGCTAATTTTTCATACAGTATGTGCTGTTCACTCACTTCCTCAGCTCTTCTCTTGTGAGTTCCAAGAACAAATTCCTACTAAACCCATAGCTCCGAGCTGGGGAAAGCACCTACAGACTGACATTTTGAGAAATAACAGCTTCTCTTCTTTCTGAAGCTGTGCAACAGTACAGCAAGGCATTTGGAATTCCTTGTGTAAAAGAGGAAAGGGTATGATTTGGTAGCCTAGCTGCTAGGGTACAGAATTAGAGAGATTAAGATATGTGCTCTAAATGTTTGCTTCTCTGACCTGTTCATTACGTTTTCTACAGTAGAGCAGTTTCAAGAGGAGTGAATGAAAAGGTTACTTAATGCCTTTATGGCTTGGTGATTGAAGGTGTGTTTTTGGGCACTGTCAAGCTGAAAACATCATTGTTTTCTAGGTGAATGATTTAACTGTTAAACTTCTGATTAGTGTTTGCTACCCTCTTCTCTGTCAACTCTTATAAGTAAAAAAATAGATTAGGACCACTAGCCCATTTTTTTAATGCAAAGTGGTCTGTCAGAGAATCTTTTTCATAAGCAGGGAGCCCTTAGGGGCAGAAAGAACATCTGCTTTTTGGTGCCCGTCTCCTAAAGGATGGCAGATGAAAAAAGTCCATGCTTGGATTCCTGTTGAGTGTATGTGGGAGCACTGAGCTGGTGAGACTGAAGTAGTTCAGGGCATGCTTGGGAGTATAGTTCCTGATACCTGGGAAACTGGAAAATCAGACAGGGAGACAGGTTGTAGTGGCAGGTGCCTGTAGGTACAGCAGCTGTTGAACAAGTTATTTTAAATAACAAATTTGAGCCTGGACAATACCATTCTGCTTAATGCTTGCTATAAAATTTAATTACATTTATTCCATGCAACCTAAGTAATGCAGTTAGTTTTCTTCAGAAATGTTTTCATGTATTTTTAAAATAAAATTTACTAGTGGCAGGATTTTTTTCCACAAAAAATTGATACTTTCTCATGTCTGAGGATGGATTTAGGAAGATTGAGCTATGGACCCTTTTGGGCAATGTGGACAAACACAGGGCCAAGGGAGGGACACTTGCAGTGTATAAAAAGCAAAAATCCTTTTGATGTCATAACAACCCCATACAACAGTCCAAGCTGGGACCTGGCTGGCTGGAAATCAGGTTTGCAGCAAAAAAGGGAGGTGCATCCAAAATCAGATATTTGTGCTTCTGATGGATGATGGGTTGAATGTGGGAGCAGTGTGTTTATGTGGTGAAGACATCTACCCATAGACTGGGCTGGGTTTAATCAGTCTTCAGCTGTCTAAACAGAAGGTACAGAGAAAACAACCAGACTCTTCTCAGGGGTATGCAGTAGAGGAACAATGGACACAACTTGGAGCAAAAAAAATTTCAGACAGATGCGAGAGAAACAATTATTTCCAATGCAACCAGATAAGCACTGACACAGTTTGCCTGGAGAGTCTGTGGATTTTCCACTTCTTGGAGATACAAACCCCTGACTGAACGTGGCCCTGGACAGCCTGTCCTGGCTTTGAAGTTGCCCCTGCTTTGAGCACAGCTTGCAGTCACAGGTTACCCTGACACATTGAGCAGGAGTCACACCAAATGGCATTGAGAGGTCCTGTCCAGGCTTGGTTGCTCCTTGATAACTATTATTTTCTTGGAATAGGCACAGTGTCTTGTACAGAGACCTGAACTACTTTTAGGTGATTCAATTTGGGAACAGGTGGTTCCTCTGCTGCAACTAAGCTTGGTCCCATTTGGGTAACTGGATTAGTGCTTAGAAGAAGACTTTATATCATATTGAGGCCAGCTGCTTCACACCCATACATGGTGATACAGCACACGTAGTGCAGACATACCCAGCTACCTTCCATGCCACTCTCCAGGTACAGACATCCTTTACCTAAACTATCAGTAACAGGGAATCATCATTGTGTGGTTGAATAATGTCAAACAATACACTACAGTACCAAAAAGCCCTTTTTCCTAGCTCATTTCTTTCGAATTTACAAATCTTCTAGTGTAATGGCTTTTTTCCCAACGTGTGCCTTCTACAGATCTATATGATTAAGAGAGTAGTTAAGGCTGAGGTAGAAAGGTTTATTAATTAACAAGTAGCTTATGTTGACCATCACTGTTCCATCCAGACAGTAAGAATTTTCACTGAGTTTTTTTTCTTTTCTCTGCTATTCTTACACTTCAAGTATTTTTCAGCAAGGACGTTTTCAATTTAAGGAAATGGACACTCACCTAATGTATGTCCTTGATACTAATAACCCTGATTTTTGAGTGGGTCATGTTTGTAGGATACCTTACAACATTATTATACTTTATATATATCAATATCTATATCTATAAACAGTGAAATATTTTTAGTCAGTTTTCATTTTGTAACCTTTCAAGAGAATTAAATTAGTTGGAAAAAGAAAACCTTGTTGAAGTTAGTAAGCTTATTAATGATTGTATCGGTTAGATTTTTGCAAAGAAAAATTACTGTTTATTGTATTTCAAAAAGGTTTTACTGTATGAAGAATAATATGATATATATAACTAGAAGTAATGGGAGGAAATTAAAAATAATTTAAACTTCCTGAAAACAAGTTCTATTAGACTGTAGAATAAGGTCCCAGGGGAAGCTGTAGAAGGCTCATTATATGGCTTATTTAAAACTAGATTAGATGAAATGCCTAAAGGGAGCAAGCTTGGGCTGTTTCCTGTAAGGCTGAAGATTAGCTCAGAGGTATTTTTTCCTTCTGAAATATTTTATTCTGTGACATGGTCTTGGTAAGTCTTGTACATTCATATATGGGAATGTTCTGTAGGTACTCCTCTTTCTAAAATACTTCTGTGTGATTTTAAAAATTAACTTTTTTTTTTTCCTGTTGCAGGAGTTTATAGGTCTTTCTACTAATACATATCACACTGACTGAAGTGTGAGTAAAAACAATCATTTTTTTAATGCAATATCAGGAATAACTTGACAAAGGTAGATATGTGTGGATAGCTCCTTAAATTTTCCTTTAAAGTTAGAAATTTGCTGTTAAGGTAATTGTCTTTATAACCTTGACTCTACATATCCATGAGTGGTCTGAAAGTTGTGATCATGATGCTTTCTCCTGTCCAGAGGGATGCAGCCCCTGGTGAGCCCGGGGGTGAGCTCAGGCCACGGCCAGAGCTGAGCCACAGTTCCCACAGGTACAAGAGGAAGGTTACTGTGAAGCTGCCCTGTAAAAGCCCAGATATATCTGTTTTTTTATTCTCTGTGTCAGTGACTGTGTATTCCATACCGAGTGGAATAGCCCCAGAGTGGGAGGATGTGTAAGAATGGCTGCATAGGCATTACTGAGTGGCTGTCTGGTTTTCTCACCTGCTATTCTGGCAAGAGCAGGACTGTACAGTTTCAAAGACATTCTCTGCCCATTTCCCATGTGTATACATGGAAACTCTTCAACTTTTTTTTTTTATTAATTCCTAACTTAGTCTCCATTATGAACTCATAAGTCATATATTATCTGAACTTAACTCTATTTGTATTTTTTTACTTACACAAAAGAAGATAGTTTCTTCTACAGTGGCTTTAGAGAAGATTTTGTACTAAACAAAAGAATTTGCTGGTCTTCATAGTACTCTGTTTTTTTTGGCAAGTACTCAATCAGGGTGGAAAATCTCAAAATAACCAAGGAACCAGTGGCCTATAAATTTACAATTCTACAGTGTGAATCCGCAGTATCTGCTCCAACAAGTTATGATTTGATAGCTGATGCCAAAGGGAGTGTAGACATGCATTTAATTTTGGGTCATTAGATCCAAAGCTGTCCTGGTGGTTATGGCACGCTATTATTTTTGTTCCTGTCAAAACCAATGAACAGTTGTACTAGTGATTGGCTTAGCTGACCAGAGATGCTCAAAACAGAACATTAATGATGAAGAGCTGGACCATGCACAGAATTTTTCAATGGGAAATTAAGTTTTAGTTTGAAATATATTAATGTAGAATTAATGTTACAATGTAATTGCAATACTTAATAATGATGATAAAGACCAGTATTTTATAGTACATCTAAACAATTAATAGATTATTTGTTATTTTTTACTTGGAATTATTTTCATTGGCCAATTGTTATGCAAGTTCAGTTCCTGCAATACAAAAATACTGTAATCACCAGAGAATATATTGTCATCCACTGCAATCATGGCACATGTACAAACAAATTTCCTTTAAATTGTGAATAAATCTCACCACTTCCAGTGATTCTGCTAGATGAACTTTCTGATTTTACTGGGTCTACATGGCAAAGCTTTGGTAGTGGGTGGACTACAAGGGTGGCTTCTTTGAGAAGCTTCCAGAAATTCCCCCATGTCCAGCAGTGCCAATGTGAGACAGCTTCTAAAAGGACTCACTGCTGGCCAAGGCTAGGACAGTCAGGGGTTATGGCAGCGCGTCTGACAGAGTTAAGGGGAAAAAAAGTTATTGCACGGGAGCCAGGAGAGAGGAGTGAGAATATGTGAGAGCAACAACCCTGTAGACCCCAAGGCAGAAGGAGGGGCACAAGATGCTCGAGGCTCAACCCAGGGAGCTGAGATTGCCCTGCAGCCCCAGTGCACCCCTGGTGTGCCCCTGCAGCCCATGAAGGCCCATGAGGGAGCAGAGATCCACCTGCAGCCATGGAGGACCCCACAACAGAGCAGGCCGTGATCCTGGCAGGATCTGTGGCTCTGTGCTGGAATAGCCTGTCCGTAAAGGACTGCGTCCCATGGGATGGACAGACCCATGCTGGCAAAGTTTGTGCAGAACTGTAGTCTGTGGGAAGGGCTCTTGGAGAAGTCCCTAGAGGACTCTCTCCTGTAGGAGGGACCCCACACTGGAGCAGAAGAAGACTGTGAAGAGCCCTCCCTCTGAGGAGAAGGAGCAGCAGAGATAACGTGTGATGAAGTGATCACAGCCCCCATTCCCCATCCTCCTGTGGAAGAAGTTGGGGGGGATGAAGTAGAAGGAGGGTGTTTAAAAGCTTGTTTTCATTTCTCATTATTCTCCTCTGATCTGATTTGTAATACATTCAATAAATTTAATCAAGTCAAGTCTATTTTGCCCGTGATGGTCACTGCTGAGGGATCTCTCCCCACCCTTGTCCCAGCCCATGAGTCTGTCATTAGAATTTCTCTCCCCTGCCCAGCTGAGGAGGGCAGTGGCACAGGGGCTTTGGTGGGAACGTGGCACCCCACCAGAGCCAACCCACCACACTGAGCTTTATTTGAACAACTCTCTTCTTTTTCTAATTGCATTTTCTTTTAATTTTTATTTTACTTCAGAGGTTGTCCCATTCCTTATATCGAAATCTGCTATGATTTTTTTTTTTTTTTGTTTCTGACAGAAGATGCTTGCAGACTTTTTCAGTTTAAATTGCTCACTACCCTGTTAAACCCTTCTCCACGTTTTTAGCTATCTGCTTGGGCTACTTTGGGATTGTGTGTATTAAGACTGTGGTCAAAATGAGAAACTGGAAAAAATGGGGTGTTAATCTGTGCAAAATTACAAACCTGGGAGGTACAGATGAATTAGAGATATTTTTTCTACAACCCGCTTTTGCTCACTATTTAATGGTAACAGCCTAATTTGAAGAAATGGCTTGAATGAGTAGGAAAGAGATTAAAATATTATGTTGACCAGACAGCAAAATGTTTACCTTTCATTAAGATACATCTGGCCACCAGGTGGAGACTTTGCTTTAACTTTTCCTAAAGCAGAGCTGCAAAAGAAGATATCAGCCTAAGAAGCCATTTGCACAAAAATAAAATAATCCCATTTATTTTCCAGGTCTTCTTGTAGATAATTCTTGCAATGAAAAGTTTCCCAAGCTGATCTGAGGAGTCTAAGCCTTAATTCTTAGAAAAAAATAGAGAAGCGTAGAGTATAAGATTTAGCAATATATTGCTGAATTGTTTCATGAAATAATGGAATTTGCTAAAGTTAAAAATGTTCTATCTGCCTGATTCTTCTTTTTAAGTGGCAGGGAATTGACCAATCTCGAATTATTGTCATTAAAAACGACCTAGTTATAAAACTCTTTGGCCTTTAGAATTTGCAGCAGGTTTAAATACCATTTATCTTTGTGTAGCATAGTTAATAGCAAAGACATAATTGCATCCTTTTCTGTAAGTGGAAGTCCCTAAATGCAAATACTAATAGACAGTGTCATCTATAACAATCTGCAAATTTATGGAGGAAATTGGTTTTCCAGGCTAGCTATTTATTAATACGGAGGAGAGTAATATTAAATTGGAACTCCACCATATTTCTTTACATTTTTATACAATGAAGAGGCTTCAGAAAGAGGTGAGGACCCATTGCCCTGTAACTAATCTGTCTGCAGAATTTCAGTAATAGGGCAGGAATATAAAGCATTTTTTTCCTTTCTGATCAGTAATAATAACATTTTTCAGCTATAGACTAGTTGGAAAAGGGGGATATGTGAGTAAATTTGGGGGGTGAGTTGCAAGTGAATAAAGGAAATAAAAGGCTGATAACATGAATCAGATAATTTTGTGCAGGAGTGTGTCAAGGAAAAAAAAAGAGGATGAGTTGATCTTGGATAGGCAAAAAAATCCATATGGATGTGGTTTAAAAGGGTGCACGTGACAGTATTGAGTGACAGAGCAATGAAGGCTGCAGTCAGATGAGGAGTCAGGCTGGTGGCAGGTAGAGCGGTCTCAGGGATTCCAGTACTATTCTGCTACTCTGCACTTTAGTGTGCTTAGTTTATTCCCTGTTTTTGATCCTGAAGATCTTTGGGCAAAAGATGGGATGCCAATCCTGTTCCTGCTTTTGGCATAGTCCATCAGCAGATGCATCTGAAAAATGCTTATTTGAAAGAAAGAACAAGTGGAATTAAAGCCGAAGCCAGGGCTGGTGGCATCCACTTTGGGCCTGGGGGTAAACACAGTATTTGTCTGTAGCAGTGAGAGGGAGTTGTGGAATGGAAAGAGATGCTTTAGTAGAAAAATGGTTACTGTTTAAAAAAAAATTAAAATTCAACTCAAGTAAATAAATACTAGAAAAACAGTTTTAAAGATCCCAAAGGACTTTTCAGATCAAGTAGTTCATTGGAGTTGGACAGTTGAATTTTCCACAGGTATTGATTTGCTCTAGATTTGTTATGAAACCTACAGGTACTTTGAAAGCTGGGAGGGTACCCAGTGAGTTCTGCTGGGGTTACTGCTGCATCTAAATGTACTTCTAGGCCCCACTCATCCCTTGTGTGCTGTGGAAAAGATTCAGAGTGCCTTAGGCAAGCTGGTCTGGATGGACTTTCAGTTTTCAGTACAGAACTATTTTTTTCCCCTATTATCCACATCTATCTTCTGGGTTTTTTCTTGAGATAGAGAACAAATTTGGGAAAGGTATTTCTTCTTAATTTGAAGTCATCATATTAATTCATACATCATGGCTAATTGACCATTTGTCATACAAATTGTGGATCTTTATATTTTTATTGTGAAATTTATTCTTTTTTACCTTCCAGAAATTGGTGGTGTTTGGTGCTCCTCAGTTTATCTTTCTAGGGAGTTCATTATGAATCATTAGGAAAACGATTGACAAAGACTAGAAAAAAGAGCCCCACAATTATTGATAGAACTTTAGTGCTGTTTCCACATGAGGGATGTGTGGCACTCTGAGGGCAGGTTCTTCTGGAGTGGACCATTTGTTCCATATGGATGCATCATTCCATGTGATTAGAAGGAGGAGAATCTGGCACTCAAAAGAAGGTCTGGAAACTGCCTGATGTCCCTCATTTGTGAATGGCAGCTCATTGGGTGCCACTGTTAATATGAAATACTAAGTGGGGGGAAAGCTTGTGCTCACACCTGTGGATTTCATCATCATTAGATCTTTTATGATGGTGCAATTCACCGTTCTTCAAGGTGAGATTTTGATTACATTACTGAGATTTGATTAATAAAAGAGGACTGTTACATAATTTGCAGTTTAAATGTGTCCCTTAATATTTTCCTTCCTTTTTGAATTTATTCTATTTTCTTCTATGTATTTCAGAGCAAAAGACTTTCAGTAGGTTCTTTAAAGGGCAGTGAGGTTGGTAGAGCTTATTTAGTGATTGGCCATTATGCATAAGCCAAAGAATAGCATTAATTGCAGCAAAATATTAAGCCCCTTACTGAGTTTTTTATTTTTAATACAGCTTTGAGATTTGTTGAAATAAATCAGACTAACATAGATTGTCATGGACATTATTTGCATTTGATCAATTCATGTGCTGGCCTAAGCTGCTGAACTATTCAGGCTGAAGGTTTTCACTATTGTCCTTGTTCCTGTAGATATCACAGAGGAGAAGATTAAGAGCATTATAACTTTAACATAAAACTCAGAAGTAATATAATAGGAAAAGATAGTCTACATACAACAAAAGGAAAATTTGCACGGGCGTACTTTTATCCAAACATTTGACCTCCAGCTTAGATGGCTTAAAAAGGAAGAAGAAAAAATTGTACCCATTTGTGCTGGTGCAGTAATCTGAAAGTTAACACATGGGAAATACTTCTCCCTAACTCTGAACTGGATGTAATTTTTGAAATTTTTTTAAACTGAAATCTGCATTTCTCATTCCAACCCCGTGATGGCCAGCCTACTGTCCTATTAGAAGATAATAATATTCTGCATTTATTCAGCATTCCTCATTGAAATACCTAGAAATCTGCTTTTGTGGTATATCAGTTGTTTCACTGTTCAGATCTTCCACTGCCTCTTCTGTAAGTAGCACTGAGTTTGAGCTGTCTTCAGAGTATTTGACAGCTCTGTCTCTGGTTGTATCTTGGATCCTGTGTTCTGTCAAGTCCCCTTGACCTGGCTTTTTAAACCTCCCTGAGGTTCAAACACTCATTTTTCTGGTAACATCCTCACAGTAGTTTATGATTTTATCACGCCATCCTTCAGGAGAAGAACATTTAGAATTTCAGTTTTTGACATATATACTAGAGCTGAGTCTATAGCAATATAAAGTAAACCAACAGAATTCTTAAATCTGAATCCCTCTAAAAGTCTCAAATCATAGACATATGTCATTTCAAGTAGTTAGAATTTAGCTTTATCTGGTTGTGATGAATTGCCCAGTGCTGAATACAGAATTGATGGTTGTGGAAATCACTTTTGGCTGTGCAGATCTTGCCACTGGAAGGCTAGAAGCACCTGAAGAGAAAGGAGGATTGAATGCATCACTTTTTGTACATTTATTGTCTTCAGTATTGTTAATTTAAAGAAAAGTTTCAGTTCCAAAAGGATGGCTCACAATTTTATGTAAATTCTTATATTCAAATAATAGTACTGCTTGATTCAAGAAGGATTGTATTAAGTAAAGAAGCTTCTGCAGGAGTCTAGCAAAAAGTACTCAGGTGGCAACTTTCCAGTCATCCTCCCTACTCACAAAATTGGATCTGCGGGGATTTGAATGTGCTCACCTCATTTCCATCTCTGTTTATTTGAATCCATTATGCATTTTATATTTCTTATTCTGACAAAACAATCAAACAGAATGGGAATGAGATATTTAAGGCTGGTTATAGTAGTATTTAAAGCAGTACAAAAAAAGTGAGTTGGTCTGGCTACTAAATCATTCTAATAAAGAACAGCATTGCTTATTTTTATTTTATAGTCTCCTGAACAATAACAACAGTAGCTTCTCCACTAGTTTCATTTTTAGTTAAAGCAAATGTTCCGGAGAATAAGATGGGAAAAACATCAGAAGTATTGAAATAATTATGCTAATATTCAAAACAATGATCTGCATGTCACTACTGTATAAAAAATGCTTCCTTCTTTTTCTGAGTTTTTTTATATTTTTATATAAAACATCAATCAAGTAAACAGGAAAGGAAAACTGTCTTTTTCTGAGTGGTTTCATTTCCAGTGTTTCTTCAGCTTCCCCTCAAGGGTCAGACTCAATAAACAGCTGTGCACTATGTGTGAATAAAATCAATGTTGCAGAACCGCATAACGCACCAACAGAAAAGGGTTTTAATTCTTTTCTTTTTGAGTGTAACTGGGACACTTATGAGTTTAACTTTTCCCATTCCAGTATTTACTCTTGGTGCTTGCACCAAGGAAGAACTCAAAACAAGAAACAGCTGGAACCTTTCCTTTACACTTCACCTGCTATTCACATCAATAACCCTTCAAAACACAAATGTGTTGGCAAGTCACACACAATTTTCACTGCCCCCACTTCTGTGTGGAGAACAAAAGTAGCTTCATCATCTCACTCGGGATAATAAGTATTAGAAATCTGCATGACACCATTATCTGGGAAATCTTATTTCCTGTGTTATGGGACAAAACCTGACTCACACGTAAAGGATATTCTGATTTATATTTTTAAAAAGATATATGCATATTCTTCATTTGTGTGCATGTGTTTGGTTTGTTTTTTCTTCTTGGCTCATCAAGAACAAGGTACACCTGTTAATAGGCAGGAGACAAGCAACAGCATTTATATATGCAGAAGTGTATTTTTTATGAACCTCATCTTCCTCAGTGGTTGTAAAACACCTCGAGAGAGCTGCTTGACTGCACCCCCCCTTGGCTGACATGGTCTGCAGTGAGTAGTCATGGAGTCTGTGGCAAGTTTTGCTAGCAGAGGTAATAAAAGTATTGACTCTTAACAGTCCATATAGGCTCCAACGTTGCTTCCCAGATCGTTGCCTGGGGATGCCTGGTGATGGGGGCAAGGACACCGAGGCAATGGAGTGTTACAAATCCTCACAGATTTACTCTAGGAGACTTTGGAGTTTCAGAGGAGATTCTGTATTTCACTCTGTGCCAGGCCAGCTTTCAAACATGGACTGAATGAGTCTTCCTGGGTTATCAAATTAATCTTCCAGCTCCTCTGTCATCCAGAGAAGTGGAAAGAGTTTTGCACTGATCTTGCTGATGCACTTACAATTGCACAAGAAAAGTCTTTTCTTCCTTCTGTTCCTATAGGATCTAATGTAACTGAAAGCAAGACAGTTTTTAAAGTCCTTGGAAGCTTTTCAGGGTTTTGTTACAAGTAAAATAGTAGTATTTTCTTTATGCACAAATACAAATAGTCCACATGGAATAAGGTTTTCTTGATTACCTGTCTCAGAAATGAAAACTGGGGTAATGGTTTCATTTTTCAAGGTTGGGATTTGTAAATAGAACATATTCATGCTTTCATACATGCAATGATGTGTGGTGTAATATTGCTTGTCATACACATGTGAGATGAGTCATTCTGACATAAGATAATTTTAAAAACTGAGCTTCAAGACAGTGTTCTGACTTCCAGGAGAGATCTTGATTTGGGTGTGGTGGAGGGTACAAAGGGAACAGAACCACAGTGTAACCATTCAGGTGTTGATAAAAACTGGCCACTGCAATAAAGTCATGTGATTCATATAGGAAAATACTTTTTACCTGTCCATGTCAGAAAACTGTCATGAGTTGCAATCTCAGCAATGCCAGTATTTATCTTGGAGTGACATACTTTGAGAAATGCAGAACTTAATTGACAACTGAGCAAATCACAGGTTGTTTCTCTTGATTCACGTGAAAAAAAAATAACCAGACACAGATAAATTAATAGGCAAATAGGAACTTTACTATTTACCTATAATGGTCCAGTCAGTGCAAATAAGTGTCATCTTTTTTACAGTACTATGTTTTTGTATTAACTTTTATAGCTTGATATATGAAAATGGGAAATGGGCAAAGCCAGCTATGATGAATTTCACCTCTCTGAAACAGGCACATTCAAAAGTTATCTGTATGTTATCTTATGTGTTAGCTTCAGCCAGTGGAGACAAATAAACACATCTAGGGAAGTACTTCATCTCATGGAATGGGTGTCCTGGGAGGGACTTTAACCATCTTGCTTCTGTGTGTCAACTACAGAGGGAGTTAGAGACAGAAAACAACCTCCTTAGATGCCTAGAGTTAGCCCTCTCTAGCATACAGCCCTGAGCTGGACAGGACAATTATTCAGCTGCTGCCCTGCTCCATAGGGCTCCGCAGTGGGAGTGCAGGCCACGAGGGCTCCCTCAGAAGCAGCTCTACATTTAGAGCCTAAGATAACTAACTCAGGTTTTCTGAACCATAACACTAAATCTTGGCATGCCATTTTTAGGTCTTAGCTTGCTTTAGGTTGTTTGAGTCTGACCTCCAGCCTCTATAGCGAGAAAAAAAGGATATCCAATTTTATTCATTTATCTACTTAATCCAAACTGGAAATTAGTTTCCTTGTAGCTTGAGCCTTGAAGGAGGCAGGAACCTTAGTGTGAATTGTCAGTGGATCACAATAAAGTAGCAGGACTCTCACTGCCAGATCTGTCTGTGCACTAACAGAGTATGCTCAGGGACAATTTCTTCTGCACATTTGACAGTTTGACAGACATGATTTTTTTCCTGATCCTTAGAAGAAACAAAAGGATTTTTTACACTTCCTAAAGATGCTGATTCCCAAGGCTCTGTATTGTGAGTTTTTTATTAAAGCATTCCAGTGTCACAGCATCCAGGCTCATGCTGTCCTAGTTGATAGTCAAGGGGGATGTTTGCAGGACTGACTGCACACTGACCTCAGGTTTCCAGCAGCAGCAAAAATGCCTCAGGGAAACTCAAGAGATTTATCATAATGCTGTTTGTTTATAAGAACTTTCAGGTACAACAGAGACTGACAAGTACTGTACCACACAGCTTAAATAGTAGCAATAACAATATAGAAAGACAGGCAGTCCAATATTTACATCATATACAAAATTTTTCTCTGTTCGATGATGTTAAGAATTCCCAAGGGCTGTTTTCCTTGATATGCTGACATTGCTGGGCCTACAGTTCAACACACTGTACTGGGTATAAATTCAGAGGACTTTTTTTCTCCCTCTCCTATTCCTTAAGACCAGTCAAACATTGCATAAAGTTACATGTTTTAAGGAGGATTTGGTTTCACAGATCCATGAGATTTTTCAGAGACACCACCCTGACCTTGTGATACATAGGTAGAATGAGATAATGAAAATTTTCTGGCTGCAGTTTGGCTTTTCTGTTTAGGTTGTGAAAGGCAAGGGTAAAGCACTCACTGTGAACTGAAAAGTTCATTAGCTGTAAGGCAGATTCCAATTAGAGACTCTCACTTCTCCTTTGATGTAAAGACCTCGCTTAGGTACCTACATTACACATTGCTGTAAAATCTGAATAAGTCACAGAAATATATTTTTCTCCTGAACTTGCCATCTGTAAGAAAGAGACATGTTTGTATCCTTGCTGCTCAGACAGTGCTCTGAGACTAATGTCCCAGTTCGTAGACCTTTGTGCAAAAACTGAATTTTAGGAGATTGAAATGAAACACTGAATTCCAAGTACAGAGTGATTAAAATTTTAATTTCCCAGGCCTTGCAACAGGGTGCTTAGAGAAGTGTTGGAATCACCATCCCTGGAAGTTTTCAAAAGGCCTATGGGTGTGGCACCTGGAGACATGGTTTCATAGTGAACAGAGTGATGCTGTGTTAATGGTTGGACTCAATGATCTTGAAAGGCTTTTCTAACCTTAAAAATTCTATGATCCTAATATACAGGTTTTTAACTTGAACAGTTGTTCAGGCCTTATGGTGGGATGAATCGCTCCCTGCATATTCTCCACTGGCCACAAATGGAGCATCAGCTTCCAGATTAGAATAGGCACCTGCCCTGCATGGCTCTGAGGATGCACAAGATGAATAAGGATCTCAGCACCCAAGCCCCCAGAAGGCACATGCCCAGGCACCAGTCCCACCTGCGTGTTTGCTGTTGGTAGCTCTGGGCTCAGCAAGCATCCTTGGCACAGCTACTGATGCTTCCTGGGCTTTGAGCACCCAAAAATCTGGCAAGTAATTGAGTGTAGATCACATATCGTAAGGTTCCTGAATTCAAGATAGGAAATTACTGGAGTATTTTCCTTTCCAGTAATTTCCACAAATGTTTAAGGAACTTGTTTCAAAATATCATGCAATCATTAGGTCATTTTTTTTTCCTCCTTTTTACTTTTATCACTCAGTGCGACTCAGATTTCAGCTCAGATTTCATCTTCACAAATATTTCCCTCAGGTTTAGTTACTTTTTTTAGAAAAAAAAAAAGTTTATTTACTGCTTTTACAGTTGTTTTCACAGGTTGATTTTTGTTGTTGTTGTTGAGACAGTTATTATGTCTTTATCTGCAGGTGATGCCACCTTTTTTAATTCTGTGAGTTGAATAATGTCATGCCTATGCAATTTACTATGGTTCATGAAAAATAGAACCATGAATAACCAAAAATACATGAACTGAACACTTTAGAGTTTATGCTCTCCCAAGCTCTTATTTTACAGGGTGGATGATAGGAATATAGAGGATAATAAAATAAAAAAATAAAACCCCACCAAAACAAAAACCAAACAACAACAACAAAAAACAAACAACCCCCCCCCCCCCCCAAAAGAAAAAAAAACAACCCAAAAACCCCCCAACAAACCAAACACAAAACCTGTAATTCAAAATTCAGCATTTCCAGGATTTTATATATATATCTATATATGCACACATGAGTATGAAAATCTAAGGCTTAGTCTTCTGATCAACCACCCTTGAAATAAACCATGAGCAAAAAGAACACAGAAATGACACTTATGGCAGCTTCTAAGACTCTCCAAAGTCACGCCCCCACTACTGGTCTTACAGATTAGTGGTTGATTGAAGTCTAGACTGCAAACCACATTGGATTGTGCAGATCTCAAACCACACAAGAATGGAAAGTAATATAGCAGCTGTTACCATGGACATTGACAGAAATCTGAAAAGTGCAAAGGATAAACATAACAAAAAAATAAAACCTTTCCAGATGGCTGTACAGCTCCCTAAAAATATACACTACCACTGAAGGCTGACTGGATTGAAAAGAAATGTTGTCTAAAATAAAAAAGCAGTAGAAGTTTCTGTATGTTAAAAAAAAAAAAAAGTAGAAAAAAGTATTGTAAGATGTTGGTGCTTTTTTTTTCTCCAGCCTCTTTTGAATTTATCTATGCAATATAAAGCTGCATGTGGCAGATATAACTAATATTAGTGCATAGATAATAATGTAAAACTCATTCTAAGGATCATGGATGGATAGTTAAATGATATATGCTATTTGGCTACAATATTTTGGCTATTTTGATAAAACAATATTATTAGAGTTAGAAAAGCAGCTAATGCATGTGTTGACAAGTCTGCCTGCTTCTTTCCTATCCAAGTCTCACCACGCATGTTCACGGTAGTGTCACCTCAAGATTAGAGTAACATGACTGATTTATAAGAGTCTGGTTTTGGTATGTGGTCCCCAGCAAGTAAAAGAAATGAAGGCGGAACTCATGCATGAGAGCTTGTCAGTGTCTGCAAATTGTACTTCCCTGAATAACTGCCTGCTGTTTAAGATGAATGGCAATTCCATATATCATGACACATACTGAACACCATTAGCAGATTTATTTCTGGGTGTCAAAGTGCACCTGATTACCTTCTACTTTCTGAAACTTTTGCCAGTTTCGCTGAAAGTTCCCTTCACACATTTTTCTGCAGGAAAAAGATAAAAGGAGATAATCATCACAACTCCTCCCTTTTCAAGACTTAAAGGACAGAGGGCTGTATTTCATGTGATTTAAAATGAGAAGCCAGTCAGTGTTTTGCAGTGTTTCATTCTCAAATTATTTGTGACAGATTTGTACGATGACGTTCTCATACCCACATTATTCTTCAGATATAAATAGTTATTCCTTTCTTTTTGTTGTATCATCTTGGATATATTTCTAATCATGTTCTACTCATATTTCATTGAACAAACAAACCCACCAGCCCTTCTTCACTTACCTCTCATAAAGTGTGTTCTCCTTTCCTTGATCAGCCTTCCCTGCATTTCTCCCAGTTCGATCAGGTTTGGGAGGTGTGGGTGTGACATTCTGGTGTTGGTCATGCACTGGGAAACAAAGAAAGAAGCAAATCAACAGCCTGACACCTTAACTTAAGAATTGTAATTTTTGAAATTTTTAACTCATGATGTCTTAACCTTATCTAAATATTTTTGGTAGCATAGAGGCACGTGTGGAGCACAGTTATATTTCTGAAACAACTATCTTAATTTCTACTGACTGTCAATATAATTCCACACTCTATTGCTAATTTTAATCTAAATTGCTTCCTTTCAGGCCTAAACCCATGCAATCTAAATAATATATTAAACATGAAGGATCCAAATGAAGCCTGGCAGACAGTCAAGGTGAGATTACAGGCTGTTTAAAATGAGCATGTGCTATTTTAGAGGCAGGTGTCTCAAAGGTAATTGCCATCATCTTCTCCTTTGGATTATCCCAGAAATCATCAGGAAGATTGTGTACTTCCATTAGCCTCGACAGCTGGTTCTGCTGATGCCAGGATGTCATAAAAAGTGTGGTTAGAGCGATGCATTTCTCATGGAGAGCACATGGGTACACGTAAGAAATGCTTCTCTGAACCAGGTATTTGTCTGAGTGATTCCTTCCTCCTGCAGGATAGAACAATCACAAATTATTAAACTTGAAAGAAAAGATGCCATCTGAGATTCTGTCCCAGCTTTTATAAAGTGCCTTGGATGCAACCTCCAGGAACAATTTCTTACTGCACAGGAAAATGGTACAACAGACATCTCTTTTCAGATGATAGGCTCTGCTTTCCTAACCACATTTCCTAGCCAATCAACAGAGTAATAATTTTTAAAGATTATTCAAAACATGCCTATGGTTTTATGAACCTGTGGAAATTTTCTGCATTCTGCAATCTCTATATCATTCCACAGCTAAATTAGGAAGTTACATCCTGGCTTTGTAAAGTACTGACATAAAGAACAATTATTTACACTATTTATCATGGTTGCTTAGGTGTTCCCTAGCTGTTTTGATTAATTAAGCCTCCAGAAAGCCTCTCTCCCCAACTTTAACAATTCTTGTTTATTAAAACCATTACAATCCGTTCTCAGGATCTTCCTGTTGAGGTATAATTTCATTATCTCAGTGACTGGCTCCACTGGGCTGTTTCTTTTTGAATGCAAGAAGATTAGAATGTTTTGTGCATTGTACATGGTCTCTGGTACAATTATAAATCAGTCATTGTAACTGCTCTACCTGCAGTAGCTCTAAGCAAAGCAGGAACATCAGAACAGAGCTCTAAGAAGCAAATATTAGATTGCTAAGTGTGGCAAAATCCAGATAATCTCCATTCTAGACTGTTGAAGGAATCTAGTGCAGGAAATGCCAAGTCCAGCAGCAAGGTTTTTTAATGGACTTTAAGGATTGTATGATTAGACAGTATCAGAAACTGTAACAATTTTTAAAAAATAACACAATCTCCTCCCCCATAATCTCTGCTTTCTTGCTTCTCATCAGGGCCAACTCAAAGTTTCTTAGATTAAATTTTGCCACTACATGGGTGAGCATCAGGGACATTTATTTGTTTCTTATTGTTCTGGGGTGACATTTCAGTTTTGTCATGGAACAAAGAAGGATTTGGGAGGACAGAGTAGGCAATAACAGGCTTGAAGGAACTTTTAAAGGTTCTAGTGAAGTAGAGGCAAATGGGAGAGAGTGGTCTGAGGAGCTTTTCCCCTGCCAGCTGAATCTATGTTTTCCAGAGAGAGCCTTCACCCCATAGAAAG
>VWZN01015660.1:441470-453719 GCA_013396955.1 Regulus satrapa | reverse complement strand
AAAAGAAACAAACCAAAAAACCAAAAAACCCCAAAAAACCAGCAGTGTGCCAGTAATGTACAAAGTCTCTGAAAATGTACTGAACAAGAAACATCTCAAATAATTGTAAAGAAACTTAAAAGAAGGCACTAAGAGATAGGAATTGATAATTTTGCATTCCTTTTATCAAATAGCAATAAATAACTTATTTTTCCCCAAAGTATTTTTCCCTCAAAGTATTTGGTTGCTATCTGTGTTTCACTTTAAAAAGAATAAATGAGAAATAAAAACAGAAATTATATTAAGGACAGAATGAAATATTACTTTCAAAATAAAAGAAAACATTTTAGTTTTGGTTAAAAAGCAGTACTTCAATATAACTGAAAAGTGTAAATGTACTCAAATATATTTCTAGAGAAACATTTTTCACTGGGCTGTGGCTTTTTTGTTTGGTTGGTTTTGGTTTTGTTAAGGGTTTTCTTTGTTTTTGTTGTTGTTTTTGGTTTTTATTAAACCTGTAATTATCTTTATTTCGTTTTAGAAAACTCCTAAAATTAAGTTTGATTCACACGCAGACTGGACAGAGAAATGGATAATGAGATCGTTCAATACACAGTGATTAAAATCATCCAGAAGATGCATTTCTAAGCATATCCCAAGGACGTTACACTATTTCAAAAGATAAAGTATGTCATGATTGCCTTGTTTTGTGTATTATATATTTTTAAAGCTAGTCTTTGCTGATATCTGTTTATTGAACCACAGAGACCGTTGTCTTTATCTAATACAGCAATTCTTATGATCATAACTGAGTGATTTGAAAGATATTTTTAAAGTATAGATTTGAGTTCAGCATGGTCTGAGGAACACAGGTGATTTAAATTGTTTCCTTTTAGACAGGATTTGGGAAGTTTAGTGTCATGTGTATTGCAAATGTTTTCTAAAAACTCTTCTTTCCAGGCTCTGGGCTGGTAATGTGATTCTATATGTGTGAAGAAAACCAATCCCTGCTAACTCTTGACTTCCATGATCACTCTTCCTTGTTCGGGTACATATTGTGTGAATAAACATTTCTTTATACATGTTTTTCTTTGTGAAAGCCTGTAATTTTTGTGAACAAATCTAGGTCAAACGACCAGGTAATGTAATTTGGCTGTCTGTGCTGTTGCAGGGGACAAGGATTCTTGCATGTATCTGGCCTGAGCTGACCAGTGCTCCTCCAGGCTACTCCTAGGCATGGTCTAGAAGTGAACCTGTGCCATGGAGCGTTCCGTATTCACAATTTAAATGTGCTGGGAGCATTTTTAGTGTGGGCATGGAGAGGATTGTCATGGCTTGGTTCATAAATATCACAGAGCCATATAATCCTGTGCTAGAAAGGTAGGAGACAGAGTTTCTCATAGATAAATCACAGAGTGCCAACCCGTAGAAACATGTAGGTGTAAAATGACTGGGCAGCTGAGAGTGCTGTAGAAAACATGACCAGGTCAGGTGCAATGACAAGTTCACATTCACCAAGAATATCAAAGCAGAAAGTGTTTCTGTCAAAAGAAACAAAATAGTTGTGGGGCCACAGGAAGTGTGATTGCAGATAAAAATGCCAACTACGTAGAATTTAGGTTATGTGGGAGTAGGGGTGACAGACTGAATCTTAGAAAGACATTCAAAATGTAAAGTTTTTTTTTTTTTTTTTTTTTTTTTTTTTTTTTTTTTTTTTTTTTCCCCTCACAAAGGCAATAGAATTACTGGTGAACAAAATGCAGCAAAGTAACACATCCTTACAATGAGTTTGAACAGACCATGAAATAGTTTTTCAGGGAAAGTAAAGAAAGCCATGCCAACCACGGATTGCACCACTGTACTTGTTTTGGCTGGTATTGAGTTAATTTTCCTAATTGTAGCTTGTATGTGGCTATGTTTTTGATTTCTGATGAAAACAGTGCCGATAACACAGTTTTAGTTATTAGTGAGCAGCATCAAGGTGTTTCCTGCTTCTGCCTCTGCACCCCCAGACGAAGCTGAGGGTGCACAAGAAGATGGGAGAGATACAGTCGGGAAAACTGACCCAATTGACCAAACACCGTATGACATCATGCTCAGCAGTAAAATCAGAGTGGGGAAATTTTGTCAGGGCTGCTATTGTGTGGGAACTCACTGGCATTGGTCTGCTGGAGGAGGGAGACTGGGGTTTTAGCACAGCTTTTTTTTTTCCTTGGTTTTGTTTCTCTTTGCTTATTTTTGCCTTTATTTTTAACTTTTTCCCATTGAACTGTGTTTATCTCAACCCACAAATTTTCTCACTTTTACCCTTGTCATTCTCTCCCACATCCTGCTGCGAGGGAGTGAGCATGTGGCTGTGTGGTGCTCAGCTGCTGGCCAGAGTTAGCCCACAACCACAACTAAACTTAAAAAGGAGTTAAAACTACAGTGCCTGGAAAATTCTGCCGTGAGAAGCTTGTCTAGGACTGCCAAAGACAGTTAGCACGGTACATTCACAAGATGTGAGAAAGACAGAGGTGAATAAGCTGAACCTCAGAAAGTTACAAAACCTGCAAGATTACTACTCCCAGGCATGTTGTCTGCATCACAAGGAAAAAAATTATTAATATCATTAGGATTTATATTGAGAGTCATTTGATATTGAGGGATAAACTACTGCAGATTGCATAGAAAAAGATGAGAGTGTGTTTATCATTAAGCAATGGAACATTAAAAGAAAAATGATAACGTTATCAAGAGGCAAATACATTCATTTTACAGATATTTTCACCTGTAAATCAGCAAATTTCTTTTGCAGTGAGAATTTTGGTGATTTATACCCAGAGGAGAACTTAGCTCACTGTTTGTGTTCCTGTGCTCTGCTTGTAACACTGGACCAAAACATCCATGCTCATGTTTTCCAGGATTTTAAGATGCTAGGGGCTGTGAAATCATTGGCAGCCTGAGAAGTGCCATCTATTCCCTATTTTTAGCTTAATGGAAAAGCTCTTTGACCATACCAAACACTTCATAAAAACAACAAAATAGAAAATTATTCAAAATTTCAATGAACAGGAACAATGAGCTCAATCTTGAAAGGTGAAAAAAATGCATTTTTTCCCTGGAAGAGAATAGGGCAGATCTTGGATGAAAGAAAGAAGCAATTTCTCTAGAGCATGTGCTTAAACAGAGCTGAAAATCTCCTAGGAAGTGTTGAGTGCTCCAGATTGCCACGGAATTCTTATGATTCTGTCCTTCCTTCTCTTAAGAGCTTAAAACAAGTACACAGCATTGTGTTTCTAAATCTGGAGGCTGGTTTTGTTTGGGTTTTTTTGTTGTCATAATGAAATATAGTTTTATTTTCATGTCAAAATACTTGCTTTTAAAAAACATAAAAACTTGTGCTTTATCTGACAAAATTGAACTAATAATTGTGTTTGCTGTTAGTATCCTCCAAGTAGTAATGTGAACTGAGCTATCAAATATTTAGTTCTATGCAACACTAATATGGATATGGTGATTTCTTATTAATACTAGCAACTTCAAAAGTAATTCTCATTAGCTTGAAGTAATTATTTACCTGCTTAGCAAGTGATTAAATTCAAACAAAAGTATATAATAGTTTGAAAAAAAAAAAAAAAAGAGAATTGATTAGCATTATAAAATCTTAATGGCTTTATTCCTTAAAACTTATTATTGGATTGGTCTATACATTTAAGGAATATTCTTAAAACTGAACTCTACCTTCTTATATAGTGCCCAAATTATATCCAATTTGGAAAAGCATTTTGAATCTATCTGCTACAAATTAAGCAACAATCACAAAAATAATAAACTCCCAAATAAACCTTAGAACAATGTCATTCAGATTTTAATGGAAAAATAAAATTATTTGTCCATAATTGTTTGACTAAGCCTGTTCCTATTTACCCTCCATATTTAGAATGTTAGCATTTATAGGTTGGGAGTGGCATAAGGAAATAATTTCATGCTTGCAGAGCCCAGATACTCAACAGTAGGAAAGGCTAAGCCTCCTAAAGCAGACATGAACTTTGGGTGGGACATTGTCTTGGATCTGAACTTCATCTCACTGATGGCTTGGGCCTTTTCGTTCATGGAGAAGCCTTTTGTGCATCTTCACTTAACTGTCAGGTTTTAGAGCGATGTGATCAGCAGTAATGAAAAGGATTGAGAAACAAGTGTGAAAATGGAGTGGTGAGAAATGTTCTCTCTGCATTATAGCTTCTGTCTTGGATGGTACACAGGGAGCTTAAGTGAGGAGCTCAGGAGCAGATGCATGGATGCTATTAAAGCTCGTGTGCCAAAGCATTAAAACTAGAACTGTTCCTCTCCATAAAGGACAGGAAAAAAAAAAAAAAAAGAGGGCCCTCTAGCCATAAATTCGCCAGTAAAATGCATGTGCACTGTATCGTTTGGCTCAATAAAAAATGCAGCATGTGGCAAAATTTTAGGCAGATAAATGTAATTAACACTGAAAGGCAGATGGCAAGGAAAAGGGACAAAGAAAGAAAAAAAAAACCCATAAGGATGGGATGCAGTGACACACTCTAACATTATAAGTGCATTAGGAATTCCATCCTCATAGAGGACAATATTTAAATGCTTTCTTAAACTGAAGAATA
This sequence comes from Regulus satrapa, assembly GCA_013396955.1. Classification (NCBI taxonomy): domain Eukaryota; kingdom Metazoa; phylum Chordata; class Aves; order Passeriformes; family Regulidae; genus Regulus; species Regulus satrapa. The sequence continues at coordinate 449,118 of VWZN01015660.1, read as the reverse complement.
TGACACAAATTTTTTTCCTGAATTAGAGCCTAAATTTTCAAGTAAGGATCAGTGTGTATTGATTTATGCATTCACTGTAGTACATTGTTGTTATCCAAAGTATAAATTTCAAGCATCCTGGTGTTAAAAAATGTGTTTAAGAGCGGCAGTTATACCATTTCTTAGAGGTATGATAAGAAGTGTCAGTGCCCTGCATAACAAATCATGTTTATGTTACAGTAGAAAGTAAACATTTGCATTTCAAACCCACACAAAACATGGGTAATATGTTAAGGTTGCTCTAAGTCAGCCTTGCAAAAAGTTCTGGAGCCTGAGTTCTGAACAAGACTGTGAATAACTACCATGTACTTCATTTCAACCTGAGCAACCTCTGGTTGAAAGTGTCACACAGTGGGGGTTTTCCAGCACTTGGATTTAATGGAGAGATAATGGCAAGGAGAGCATTAGGGGAAAAAAGGAAAGGAGGAGTGAGATGGAATTAAAGTGGGATTTTTAAAAAAATGGAAAATCAAAGTATGAGGTTTCAGGCCTGTCAAAATGTTTAATTCTTCTTGTTCAAGCTGCAGATGGTTTGAGTCATCTTGTGCCAGAATTAACTTGGTGACACAGTAAAATAACCTTTCAGAAATACGGTTCCCATATTTTATTCATTGTTGCACTTTAGCTGAACCTATTCTTTGCATGAATAAGGTATTTGAGATCAGATGCCCTCTTCATACTTGCTTGGTGGGAATTAGAATGTTGTTGGGAATTAGACTTGTAAAGAGCTAAGCCTAATTATGGAATGAAGGCATGAAATGTTGCTTTTGCTTACATTTTGTTGTGCATCTTCATCTGTCTATGCAAAATACTTATGAAGTGTGCTAAAAACGAAACCCTTGTGTCTACATCCTGCAAACAATCTGGAATGCCACCTTCTGTTATATAATAAATGCAGACTTGTCTATGGAGAAGAAAAATAAGCCACACATAAAACTTGTGAACCACCTGTTTGATTTATGACAAAAGGGTCGTTTCCACCATTTGGATGGTTCTTCAGATTCCAAAGCAACAGACAAGAATACAGTAAAAATTAAGGTGTGGCCATTGGAACACTCCAGAGGTTTAGCAGGGTAAGGTACCAACTTAAAAGCTGGGAGTGAAGATCAAAAATTGCCTGTTTCAGGCATGGCAGGCTTTGTCCCTTCTCCCAGGCAGGCAGTTTGCAGTTCTGCCGGGGCAGTGTAGAGCAGAGAGTGTTAGAGCAGAGCTCTCTGCAAGGTCTGAAAGCTGCCCTCGATATCTCAGAGACAGATTTTGAGCATGTTTTTTTACATTGCTTGAATCAATTTTGCATAGTGTAATGCTTCTCTTTGCAGTGGAATCTAGTTTTCTCATGAGCATGCACTCGAAGAATTGCATCTACTTTGAACCCTGAGTATTGCTGGCTCAGTAATGGCAGCTAATGGAATAATATGTGCATATATGTTTTTACAATGCACATGCTTCATTATAAAAATAATTAAAATATGTAGATATTTATTCAATGAAAAAGGTGTACATATTTAAGTGGCCTCAATAAAATATTCTGAATTTTAAATTAATTTTGGGTTTTTTATAACAAAAAGATTTTCTATGCTTCAAATGAAGGATTTTATTCAAGCAGATAACATCTTTGAAATCAGAAGAAGCATTTTAAGTTCAAGTGTTACATTTTGGTCTGAGGCAGGTGATTACTTTTATAAATTAGCTATAAAAGATAATACTGAAAGCTCTCCATAAATAATAGCCAAGACTGAAAATTTCTCTGTAGTGTGTGTGTATAATGGGACCAAAATAGAGATGAGGGAAATAGAGTTGAGTTTAAATGACTTTCTTCATGTATCTAAATGGGCATTTCTGCCATGGAACACAAGCGAGTGGTATACATATGGAAAGAGGGCAGGATCTCGTACCAGCTTTGCAAATGCTTCAGAAAATTATGCTGAGCAGCCCGGTCGGTTACAGCTTTAGAACGAAATCTGGGGGTGTTCATAACAAGTATAGAGCAATTTACATATTTTTCAGTTGTCAGACACTGTGTGCCACAAACTAGCAGGGATGACTGGGTAGTATGGAAATCTGCTGCTGAAAAATTGTCCAGAAAGATTTCGGTTCAGCATGTTCTCCCATTATTATCTGTATCCCATTATTATATTTGTACAAGTCAATCTTTCTTTGGAGCTGGTGAAATGTAAACCTTAACAAAAGGTTTGTTTAATTTATGCTGTGTTTTTGCCAGAATGGGAAATAGTTTAGCACAATTAGGTCACATAGTCAGGAGGCAGTAATGGTATTTATTGCATGATATGGTTAACTATTCATGAAGCTGCAGTAGTGAAGTCTTAGTTTTCAAGCTGGCACAGCCAACCATTGCAATTACATACAGATCAAACAGCCTTTGGAAAAATTACTCTAAATTTTCAAGTGATCTGCTTCTGAAATTCTGAAGAATGCTTTCTATTTTTTCCTGGACCAAAATGTTACCAAATTGTAAATAAAATAATTCAAATACAGTTATTAGGGCTTGGTGTCATTTAGCTGTTTTATTGAGTAAGTATGAATATGATCTTTAATCTTTCTGACCATTTCACTCATGAGCATAAAGGCAGAACTTATTGAATTAATAATTTTCTGAGTAAATATTTCAGTTATTGCTCCTTCACCATGAATGTAATGTTTCTCTTTAAAATTTAAAGAGAAATATGGAAGTGTTATGTTACCTTCACATATGGAAGTGTTGTGTCATGCATATATGGATGCAGTTCAGACTAAATATAAGTGAAATCTTGACATATCTGTGTAAGTATGGCCTTACAAAGGACTCTCAGCAAAACTGTGGAGAAACTCCTACTACTATTATATAAAATGTTATTTTCACACCAAACACAGTGCTTTCTCCTTCAGTTAAGGTATCAGCATTTTCAGTTTTCCCCTGTCTCTGTCTGGAGTTATATTAGTAGAAAGATCTATGCCCATTTGCACAGAAGGCACATTTTCATGTTGTAGAGACTAATGAGAAATGAAATGCTTGGGTTTTTTAAGCCACAGGATGCTTCTTATTAGGACTGATGAGAAAATGGAAATTATTTCCCTTAAAAAATTGTTAAAAAAAACCCAACCAAACAAACAAAAACCAACTCTAATCAAAACAAAAAGGCAACTCCACAAAGTCTTTGTGGTTAAGAACTGATGGGAAATTCCATTTTAGAAAACTTCTGTCGAATTTTATAGCTTTCCTACTATGACCATGGAAACATGTTATCAATTGGGAGAAAGGGAAATGAGCAGGATCCTTCCAGAGTGGAATTTGGAGAGTCATCATTTTGGTTTTTCTTGAAGGAAAACTATTAGAATTTTTTTTTCGATTACAAGTTTCAAAAGTGCTTTATTTATTAGTATGGCAGTCACAACTGTCCACTCTCAGAATTCCTCAGTCTCACTAAGGGATGGACATAGATGCAGGTTTATTTTCTAAATCACAATTATATTTTTTTGGTGTATTAAGTTTGTTATTGTGCAAGCCTCCAACAACGTGCAGTTTTCCTTGTGTCTTCTCCTTTTTTAACCCTTTAACCATATGTTTTCATTGCTTTTGGTCATCACGTTGGTGTAGCTCATACTTTGAAGATATTTCAGTTGCATGTTCCCTTGTCCTTGTAACTTTTCTTACCTTGCAAAGGTAACAGCTTCATCACAGCAGCTCAAAAATATGGAAAAAGATAATAAATAATTTTCACTGCGGTGAATCGTGAGGCATTTCACAGCTTTTAAAATAGAAACCCATCTTAAAACTCTTTTGTCTTCACAATACAAGTCATTAATTCCCTCACAAAATGTAAAAATATTTTCTCAAATTCCAAAATCATCAACAAAGGTTAGTTATTTCTTTGCCCCCCAAAAGGTGGCATTGTTTAGTTAGCAGATTTCAAAACCTCAGAGACAAACTACTTGGAGGTTATAAAATGTTTGAGATAAATCCATATTAACACATTTAAACATGAGGTAAGAAAGACAAAGTAACATAGAGATATCTTAGTAAAATTTGTTTAAAATTCTTTTTCCCTCTGGAAGATTATCTTTTGGTTGCATATTGACCAGAGGAATTATTCTGTCCCCATAACAGCATTGTTTTAATGTCAGAAATGAAGTTCTAATGGTCTGAATTTATAGTTACACTGTCAAATCAATGCCTTGTGTCTATCAGATGTCAAAATTATGACTAAAATATGGCATATTCTCTAATGCAATTATTTGGCGAGCATCTTACTCTTGCTCTTTAATAGAAGCAACTGGTCATGAATGTAGTAATTGAGTGCCTAAAAAAACTGGATACCTTTCTGAAATACTCATTTAGGAGCTTGTCATTTTTCATGCTGGTATGTATCTGAGAAAATAATGTATTTGAGCAGCTGATACAGTTCTTGAAATGCAATTCCTTCAGCTGTTTTTGACTTATAGGTTTGTGTTGAAAGAACACTTTCCCATTGTTTAAAAGTAACATAACTACATTTAAAACAAACAAACAAAAAAAAAAAAAAACCCAAGAAAAAAACTCCAAAAAACCAGAATGGCAGCAAAATATTCAAAGCTTGAAACTCAGATCTTCACACATAGATTATTTTATAGAAGGAATCAGTGGTTTTCTTTGTTTGAGGGAAAAATAAAAATAGAGTCATACATGATTGAAAAGGCTTTTTTTTTGCTTGTCTAGTTTAACACAAAACTCACAGAAAATGTAAATTTACTCACTGGCATTCAACTCATTGAAAGAAGAACTTCAAAGTTGAACTGGAACATTTAAAAATCAACTTATTATGCAAGGGCTCTTTCCCTCGCTTTTCTTTTCCTTAGCAGGGGAACAAAATACTTGGTAATATACTGCCATTAACTTTTAAATTCCCTGCCACTGAAATGTTAAATATAATATGAAAGAAAATTTCTAACACTGTTCCAACTTCTTTTTTTTTCCAGTCAAGTATGGTAGAATTTTACTGCTTTTAGTGACAAAACATAGCAAGTAGAGCTGTTTCGGGAATCAAATTAAATTTTGATTAATCTTTTATTGGAAAATGGCTTCTTAGTTTCAGAAGGGAGTCTCTCATCAAAAGGAGACTGACTGAACAGAATATACAGTAGGTCAGAAACTGAAGAACATACACTTTCAAGTCTTCAGTGTGCTTGGTTCAAGCTCCTGGTGTGGACAGGAGCACATTCATCCAGGTTGAAGCCCCAGTCAATGGTCTTGCTGTCTTGCTTGAGTGCATGTCTGCTAAGTCTTTCCTCTCTCCCCTCCCTTCCTCACATAATTTTATCTTGTCCTCATATGGAGTTGGAATATTTAAACATGTGGAAATATTCTGTGGCACAGGAAAAGAGTTTTCAGAGCCCAGCACTGAAAAGAAAAATTGCACAATATACATGCTGTCTGCATTAATTTTGCTTTCGTCACCTTAATATCATATTAACAGCACCTTTTATTTTTTCCTATTTGTTTTGCTCTCCCCAGTCATGTAGAATAGTAAAGATTAAAGCACATCAGTATTATAAATCTCATCGTTTTCCATAGAAGTTAATCACCAGTGGAAGAATTATGACTGTGGTGTACAATTTCAGTGTTGACAAATGGAAAATTCTCTTTCCTTCACTCATGGTCCTTCACCTCAGGAGACTGGGCACCCCAAGGTCTGTCAGTATTATTAAAGGCAAAAAACACTTTGAATGCCTCTACTTTTTCTTCATCCATATTATTCAGATGACCATTTTTAGAGGAATCAGTTCAATGTTTTCATTTCACTATTAACATACTTTAAAAAAGGATTGAAACTTTCTGCTGTTGTGGAACAGGGCTGATGCTGTGAGGGGAAACAGGATAATATTCTTAATAGGCATGGTGCATCCTGGACAAAAGGCCCTAAAATTATTTATGATGCTTGTGTAAACCTTAAAGGACTATGAATGTCCCAAACTTTTCCATGGCATGTACTGGAAAAACGCAACACATTACGGAAGAGTACTTGAATGTATGAATGCAGACTTCATCATTTGCCTTTCTGGGGAGTTAGTTCTACTGAAGTCGTGCATGTGAAGTGAATTCTATATGTACAGCTTTGCATCTGATGCACTGAGTATAGGTTAAACAGATGTAGACAGAGTCAAATGTCTATGAAACTTTGACATTGTCCAAAGCCATTCTTGGGTCTTGCCTCGTTGTGTTGTGGCAAATCACTCTCCCTAGGTATTCCTACAAGGAATCTGCTGCCTTTCGTGCTGGTAGCCCAAACCCATGCTACTGAAGTGAGTATGAGGCACTTGGCCTTTTCTCAGACTGAATCTGCTTATTGCTGTGAGGATAGACACCCTCTGGAAAATAATGAGAAAAAAATCTATTGCAGTAAGGACTTAGGGCAGGAGACAGCCAATTGTTGCATATCCGCAGAATCACCCAGCCCTAAGAAAATATGTCTTAATGATTTAATTACTTTTCTCATCTGAGTGGATATTGTAATTCTGATTACAGAAGCTAAGGATGAACACGCTTAAAACTAATAAATACAAAGTGCATTCATCTGAAATGAGCATCATCAGCACTCACAATGAAATTTCATTTATGGGCATTGTTTCATTAAATGTAACCTCTAGCTTATTACAGGCACATTATTTTTCATTTTTTATGCATGGTGTCATTCCTTTATTTAAACAGACCATGGTAAATATTTTATGAAACAATTAAAGGAACAAATAATAATTTTTTGCATTAAAATGGATCTGTGAAAGTGTCTGGCAACTAAAATGCAAACAAATAAACAAAAGGGTGGAATGATGTTGCAATCTGGCATAAATTCTCCTGGAGTTTTATCTGTGATTTGCCCACTGTTACTCCATTTCTTACTCAGTTGGTCTATTATTATGAGAGGTGTAAATATGTGAGCTACCTTGGGGTAGAATATTATGATCTTGTTCTACCTCAGACTTTGGAGGATGCTAATTGTATGCTTGGATTTTTGTTTCCCCAAAGCCTTGTCTCATGTATTTAATTAAGGATTTTTAACTTTTAAGGTATTTGCTGTGCACTCTGCCAAGTATTTTTAAGAACCATGTCCTGTGTAGTGAGGCAATTGTGCAGATTAGCTAAAAGAGTCATTAAGCATATCTGCTTGCACAAAACTGTCATAATCCAATCACCTAGCAAATTTTTATGGCTTCTGCAAAAGGCAGGGTACAGATGGGGTGTTGAACTTTCAGCTTAGCACTTCCTGTGAATCCCACTGACTTCAGCAACAGCTGAGAGAATTCTTCAATTTGAAATATCTGAAAACAGAAAATATTAAAAATTAATGCAATGGCAAACCTCACATTATTTATGCAGTGGAAACTCCTACTAAATCTACTGAGAGCTCAATACAGTCCTACTGAAATCAGAAGAAAGATTCTGCTGGATCAAGTAACTTATTATTAAAGATGTGATTCTTCAAGAAGAAGAGCCAAATCTTCATCTCCCAAAGGTAATGGTTGTGATGGTGGGAAAAATTTACTGTACTCAGCAGCTTCCAGTGCTGCTCTGTACTTGAGAGATTTGAATCTTAAATGAATGAAACTCAGGAGACATTTTCTCCCTGCCCCAGGGGAA
>VWZN01015660.1:424443-441320 GCA_013396955.1 Regulus satrapa | reverse complement strand
ACTTAAGGGAAAATTTGTCCCTGCCCCAGGGGAAAAAAAAAAAAAAAAGGAACAATGACCAGATCCCAGATACACAGATCAGAGTTTTAGCACTGATGTGTCATTGCCAGATATTAATTTTCAATTTTCTTCTTGCAGAAGGAGTAGCTTTGTCAAGGTCATGCCATACATAAATAATTTCTTTGTTTAAACAAGGTCTTGCTAAAGCAGCTGTAATCAGTACCTTCTGTAAATTAGAGTTTCTTTCTAAGGAATGCATTCTTATTTCAAATGACCTATTGCCAATTTTTTTTTCTTCTTTTGTTTTTAACATCTAAGTGATTTGAAAACTTCTTGCATTTCAAGGACATAATTAAGAATGCTGATTACATTGACATAATTCTGAACTTCAACAATGAAGAATGTGAACAGGAGTGCACTAACTGTTTTTTAAATACTTCTGCCCCACCCTCTACAAATAAATGCAAGTGATAGAACTTGAGAAATAAAACAGGTCGTGGTCCCTTCTCAAAAGGTGCTAGGCTGAGAATGTAGGTCTTTATGCATCAATAAGAAAATGTAGCTGGTAATATGTTGTCCTAAAAAGAAATAACCTGTGTTTATGACAAGGCTTAGGCTTGATGAGAGTAAAAGGATGCTTCTCTAATACCATCTTTTTAAAAAGTGCATATTAATACATTTTATTTTTAAATGCATGTCATGGCTCTCATTAATGCTGTTATTATGAATTACTAAGACCTCCATCCATTAGTTTGGTCACAACGTTCTTAATTAATAGATGACCTATCTTTAACCAGATATCATATTTTTCATAGATTGTCTGGTGATAACCTGAGACAAATACCAATGCATAATTAATTTTTAAAAAAATTAATTCTCAATATATGATGCTGTATGGATTCAAACCCAGAAAGTTGCTAATTAGAATTTCATTTTAATTAGCCTTGCATATGCTAAGTGTATTCTGCAGTGCTCAGTGCAACAGAATTGGTGATCAGGGGCATGGTTTAAACCTCCTGATGAGGTTAGAAGAACAGCTCAATAATGTGATTCCAGTGCTGCTCAAGAAGGATAACTGGAGATCCATTTTTCCATAGCCTTTTTCCTGTCTCACAACTGTGATTCTAGAGCAGTTTCAAAGCAGTAAAGAGGTTAAGGAGTGGAGGTGTTACTGTAGTGGTCTCCACCTGCCAAGGAAGCACGGAGAGCGAGTACTGCTTCATCCAGCCATGACTTAACCTTCCACTTGCAAAGCACTGCAATAGCTGCTATGTGTTCCCTTCTGTGAGTTTGCATGGTAGACAGTGAAGTTCTGTATAAGGAAATTTCACATTAACTGAATGCCCCAAGTTCATTTAAACCAGCATTGATTGTGATCCTGCATGTGACAGCACCTAGAGGGATTATTTTCAGAAGTTCTGAGCAGCCAACCTATGGCAGGTGGCAGAGCACCCAAAATGAATCTGGGTAACACATCAGGACCTTCTGCATGTCTCCCAACCATTTGGTTTTCTCTCCATGTCTCTTGATTTTTTTCATTTTGTCTTCTTTTGTTTTCAAACACTGATAGGAACCTGAATCATTTAAATATGTCACCATTTGTTGCTGTGAGGATTCTGGTCTCTCTGCCCTTAGGCTGTTTCCTTCCTTCTGTTGTGTTCACAAAGACCCACAAGTGGGTTATGCAGTTTGCTGTACTGTTTGACAAAGGCAGCATTAAGGTCTTGAAGGCCATCAATAAAACTAGATTTTGGCTTGTCCTTTCCTCCTCTTGCACCCTCTTACCCCTGACTGTCCTCTGTAGTCTGGATCAGCAATCCAGTACACTGGATTGCTGTAGTCTCCAGCAATTGTCCATGTCCCAGACACCAGCCCTAATTACCCCCTACTGTAGGGAGCAAAGTACTGAACACTGTGAGACTTGGGTGCTGGAAATTAAAGCTGTATAACTATCAATTTTTCAAAGATCTTTTTTAGAAGTTATCAATGCCTGGCATGTTAAGAGACTATAGTGGAACATCTGTTCATTCAACATCATTCAAAACCTCCAAAGTATGGAAAAATGGCCAATTTTTACATAATAAGAACTTTCTGGGAGATTTTCAGTATTTTTAGATTTTTTTTCTCTATTTTCTTTTTAATTCCCATAGAGCTTTTTCAAAGACTAGAATTCTTAGTAATTATTCCAGGGAAATGCTCCTAGTGCAGGGTTAGAAATCCTCAGCAGAAAACAAGGAAGTGCCATGCTAGCAAATTGATAATAGTGAAGAGCTATATATTTAGAATTAAAGTAAAACTCTTTGTCATTCTTATTGAAGATTTCCATTCAGTTCTAAAGTAAGCTTGTGTTATGAATGGGAAAAGCCATTTTTACACGGATGTTCAAATGAAAGTATTCTTGCAAGGTTTTGCTTTTGTATTTCCTTTTAGTAGGAAAATACATAAATTTTATTTTTTTGTGGAAACAATTGATAGTCACTGAGGAATGGAAATCTTAAATTTTCCTTTGGGTGACAATATAAACTGATCAAACAAAACAAAACAAAAAATAATTGTTTCATGACCATGCTTTGGAATTCCTATTTGAGAAAAAAAAAAAAAAAAATTCCTCTTTACTGTCAAACTGATTCACCTGTTCTGTTAAGTGGTCTTGCAGATACTGAGGATAGCATAATATGAGTCTTCTGTGTTTATTAAAATTTATCATATCAGGGACAATGGAAGAAATACAGATTGTTTATTACAGCAGTTTTTTGGCAAGAAACAAAACCATGGTCAGGTCCAATTAATAAATATTACAGTTTCTGCTGGACCTTAAAACAATTCAGTGTAATGTTATACCAAAGGCCCCAGCATTTCTAATAACGATTTTAGTTTTGGATCAGAAATATTACTGGCATCATTTCTGCTTGTAATATGTTATAACAGCTTCCAAGGAAAGCAGTGTGTCAGTTCTGCTGCAGAAGGGCATTTCTCTTCTTTTTGACATAGAAACCCTCATAATATCATAAGTTTGAAGAGCATTAGATGATCATAGAAAGGGTTGGGTTGAAAGGGACCTTAGAGATCATCCAGTTTCAATCCCCTGCCCTGGGCAGGGACACTTTCCCCTAGACCAGACTGCTCAAAGCCCCATCCAAACTGGCCTTGGATGCTTCCAGGAATGGGCCATCTTCATCTTCTCCGAGAAACCTCTTTCAGTGCCTCACCAGTCCCTGTTTGTCTTCCTAACATTGATCTGAATCTTTCCTCCTTATGTTTAAAGTCTTCCCCCTTGTTCTGTCACTATAATAGGAAAGTATTTCTCCACAATCCCATTGCTTCTGCTTTTGGAATACCTTGTGGATAGCCTTTGACTTCACAGGTTCTTTTGATTCTCTCTACTGTACTCTTCATGAATATGTGTAGGAATGGAGAAAAAAGAGTCCATAACCTGAATTTTGTCTCACCTGAGGCTTTTTAGAAGACATGGCAGTTTAACTCTTAAGATTGGCTTAATATAACGGCAAACTGATGTCCAAAACATGTATGTTTTATGTACCTGCCCAGATCTGAACTCAGTTACATAGCCAAAATTTAATATGTGCTTTTTTAGAGGTGTAGATGAGTCCAGCACCTTATTGCTAACATGCATCACACAGGTTAACAGTTCCTTATTTTGATTATTGGACAAAATTGTACTATATATAGTGGTGCAGCAAAGTCCAAACTATTTTTGTTGATTATGCCAATAATTTTTTTTAACCCATCCATTAGAGTTGAAACAAATAAGAACAATATAAAATAATGAGTGATTCACCAACAGGAAATAAAATTCAAAATTGAGTGTTGGGTTTGACTATTTGCTAAGAAGAGGAAACTGTCTTTTAGTATAAAATAGCTGTCCTGTTTGGGTGTCACAATAAATTTGTCAGCTCCAATAAAATGCAGAAAGTATTGTTTTTCTAATATTAGTGAAAGATGATGTCCATTTAAATTAGATTTTTCATTCATTTCTAATTGGCTTAAAATTTGATTTAGCTACATGTCTTTCATTCATAACTTGTTTAAAGGATTCTAATTCTCATAGATAAATAAGCATCCTGATGTTTTTCATTTTCATCCATCATTAAGTTTCTTATGGCTTAGGTTACTGGTTGTGCATTGCCTTTCCGCTGTGCTATCAACTTATGAAGCAACTGAGTTCAGATTGGATCCATTTAGTTCATTCAGTGCCTTATCTGCCTCTTTCCCTCACTTTTTTGAGCACTGCTGAGGGTCATATTGAAAACCTATCTCCAATTCCAACTGAAATCAACCAGGAAATGGCTTTATTTTACTTTTAGCTGCGACCAAAATCAAACAGGGCTGCATCATTTCATAAAATGGTAATTTACAATGCAGTAGCATGTCTGCTATGTTGAAAGCACCCTAAATGTCTCATATCTGCCTGGTTTTTATTTCATCCATTTAGAATTGCTTAAGAAATAGAAAATATTGTGAAAAGTGATGGTTTTGTCTGAAGTAGACAATTTTCTTCATAGTAGTTGCTACGGGGCTGTTTGGGATTTGTGCTGAAAACAGTGCTGATAACACAGAGATGTTTTCGTTACTGCTGGGCAGGGCTTCCTCAGAGTCGGAGCCATTTCTGCGCCTCACCCCACCAGCGAGGAGGCTGGGGGTGGATGAGAAGCTGGGACAGGACACAGCTGGGATAGCTGACCCCAGGGATGTCCCAGACCATGTACTGTCATGCTCAGCAGATAAAGCTCAGGGGAAGAGGAAGGAAGAAGGGGATGTTCTGAGTGATGGGATTTACCCTGCCAAGTCACTGTGACGCATGAAGGGGCCCTGCTCTCCTGGGCATGGATGAACGCCTGCCCGCCCATGGGAAGGGGTGAATGAATTCCTTGTTTTGCTTTGCTCATGGGCATGAGTCTTGCTTTCCCTATTGAATTGTTTCTATCTCAATCCAAGGATTTCCTCACTTTTACCCTTCCGATTCTCTCTCCTATCCCACCAGGAAAGTAAATGAGGAAGCAGCGATGGGGGATGAGTTGCAGGTTGGGATTAAACCATGACAATCTTATGGAGAAGTAGGGTGCCATTAAAAAAAGTGGGTTTTTTGGATAAAAGAGGCATTTTTGTATACAGGAAAGAGGGGACTTTAAAAGCTACTTAGTAATAGACTCTGAAGGGTAAAATAAATCAAAGGAATATTCCTTTCAGTTGCACAGAGAGACTGAAAGAGAATGTCAGACAGTAGAGGCAGAATGCGTGTTTGGATGCACCAGTTTCAATAAGAGGGAACACTGAATGGGAGATAGGGAATTAGAAATTCCTCAAACTTTGCTTATATTTGCAAGTGCACTTTTCCAAGGACTGCTTTCAGAGGCAATTTGTAATATGTTTTCATTCTGCTTTAATCCTTACCCATATTTTGAGTCATCGGGGTGACTTTTAAAATGTGTGGCTTGTTTCTGAAGATATAGAGCTTGTTCTAGATTTGTAAATAGGTAACTTAATGGTATCTTTTGCAAGAGTGAAGAGAATGGAGTGATGACTGCTGGATAGATTTTCCTGATGCTGTGGGACTGGAGGAGGTTGGGAATTTTTCTGTATTTCACCTGGTTCTTGCACTCCTTTTTTTGAACTTCCCGTGGTAGATATTGATAAGGACAGCCTAGAAGATGTGTGTGGGAAAATTTTTGTCATTCTTGAAATTTATGACTTATAATATGGGCTAAGCTTTGGCAATGCATTTTTTAATGAGGCTGATATTAGACATAGACATATTAGACATATTCAATCAGTGTATTAAATAAAATAGAAATCAGTTAAATTTTATAGCACTTTCCATAGGTTCCTCTGTTCTTCACATCTTTACCTTCACTTTTTTTATGGAACTAATTTTGTTAAAAGGAGATACTTGGAAATAGCCTCAATTATCTTACATGAGACCTTCAAGAATAAGGATGCTAAAGTAAAAAAGTCTTACTTGTAGGTCTGGTAAATTGTTAGAAATGGTTGTAATATTTGTGGTGAAGATCAGTCTCCTATTATGAAATGTAGAGAGTGAATAATAATTCACTGAGTGTTGTCTCAGGCTGTTTTCTTGTTAACAGTCCGCTAAAGAACATGGCATTTCCCATCTGCTCATGAAATAGTCACCAGGTCTACCTCAGAAATGACAGCTGGCTCACTGTGCTCTCTGAAATATGTGTCCTGGATACAAACTGGCTCAGGACTCTCCAGCGTTTTCATTGATGGCTTTTTGAAAGGTTCTTCATCCTATATTTGCTGTGCTCCTCACACTCTTTCACTGAGCATCTGGGGCTGCAGCGATAGAAAGAGTGTTGACCTGAATCTCTACTGCAGTTCATGGCACCCCTCCAGATTTTTGGGCACTTTCTATGTGTGCCAGTGGGACATAAGCATTGTTTCAGGGACAGGGGGTCTTTGGCAAGGGCTGATATCAGAATCCTTGTAGCCCTTCTTCACGGTCTCCAACATGCAGAGTAAACCTAGCAGAGGGCATGCACTCGATGCCATCATATCAGATACCTCCAGGTTCAGGTCGGGGGACCTCCAAGGCTGAATGCAGAAGGTCTGACAGCATGTGCTGTATCTCAAATAATTCCAAGATGCGCACACTGGCTCCCAGCTCTCTGTGTTCAACTGTATGTTGGTGATAATAAAGGAGAAGAGGTTGGGGGAGGGTAATAAATTTGTCTTTTGTGCATGGTTTTCCTTCCCTCATCCAATCCTGCCCTTCATAAGCCATGAATTCACAGACATTTGGCATGAGCTCCTTGATGTCTGGCAAGAGGGTAGCACAGGAAAAGGAAAGATGAAGGGAACAAAGCTTGGTATTTCATAAGTGGTTTACATAACATTAAGAGGAATATTTTGTTTCAGTAGATTTTAGAATTTCTTGAAAATAAAGCTGGAACACAAAAGCAGTACATTTTAGGTTTTGGAGACTTAGACCCCTTAACTCTTTTGTACTGATTTATTTGAATGAATTTCAGATTTTAAATTGCACCTCCTATAATGATTGAATGCACTTTCTGTATACCCAGTATTTATGGTGCAGCTGTTGGCAATGTTAATGTGAAAAACACATCTCCTGAACATTGTCAAGCTCTTATTGTCACCTTTAGTTCCCTGGGAGATGGGGACAGAATTTTATTTCAGATTAAAAGGCAGAAAACTGTTACCTTTCAGAAAAAAACCCCATATATTTATGTTTCTGGATGTCTCTAAAGTGACTCAGACAAGGAGACACATATTTGAGTTATTGTTACTAAATTTCATTATGCTTGGTGCCTGGGTGGCTATACTATATTTTATGCTGCAAGGTTTAGAGTTGTTTCAGAAGGGAAGAGAAGGGAAGCATTTTTTGGATTTTGATGAGGATGATAAAATGTAAATTCTAAGGGCAAAATTCAGAGGTGATGCCGTTGAGAATGAAAGTTCGATTTTTCATGCGTGACAGTCATTTAAATTCAGGCTTCATCTTATCTTTTCTCTCTTTTCCTCTTATTTCTGCCTGATTTCCAGTTAGTAAATAAGTCAAAATTGGTGAAAAGTAGATTATTATCTACTTTAGCCTATAGGCTATTCTGGAAGCCTATGGGAGATAAGAATTAAAATATGATGATAACAAATCTAGGCTCAAACCCACCACACACAGGCATCTGACTTCATAATATATTTTAGATGTCTAGTCAGTAAGTCTTCGTGAGGTAAACGTTTAAAATGCTTGTGTGGTCAGTAGGCAAAGCAGATGCTTCTGAAGAACTTTAGTCTAGTGGAAGGTGTCTCTGCCCATGGTGAGAGACTAGATGATTGTCAAGGACCTTTCCAACAAAACCTTTCTACAACTCTGTGACTCCAGAGGGGGAATCTGTCAGCATCAGATTAGGTACCAAGTTATAGAGGCTACTCTCCCTGGAAACCCTTTGCAATCACCTACCTCTCCCCAGTGATACTATGGGACTTATTTCTGATGATCTATCTCATTAGGCCTCTGAAATTATAGGAGAGAGTTTGGTGAAAGAAAGAGGGACTCAATCCTCCCCTAATTGAGTCTCCCAGGGAGTCACAGAGAGTACAAGTCGAACACGTAACTTCGAGCTAAGGGCTCGCAAAGAAATGTTTCTCCAAGCTCAGGCTGTGACACTGCAAATAGGGTCACCTGCCCAACAGAAATTCAATTGCTAATTCAGGCTCCCAGCTGAAAGCAGGGTCACAAGCCTAATTATGAAACCTAATTAGGCATTTGAGTATATGGAAAATAGAGCTCCTCCTTCCTTTCCATCCAACGTAACATTATATATATTTAATGGTACAGCAGTACTATGTATGAAGGCAGCACTTCTAATGAATAAGTGATGGTATAAAGAATTTGTACTTAAAATTGACAACTTTTGATGGAAAAATATGACGCTATTTAATTGCAATTATTTGATAATATTGTAAGTAGCAGTAACAAAAATTAAGAAGTTTCACTTGTGCCTTGTAACTGCTGCATATACATTGATTTATAATAAATTTAATCTTTTGCTGGAGGGTAGGAAAGTCACATAGAAATAAAGCAATACAGAAAATTATATGATGATATTTATGGGACTTGTTTTGATTATAGGGTGGCTCTGCAAACATACAAACCCCAACATGCACACCTGTACATTTACCACACACATCTTAACAACTTCTAGCTTGAAAGGGCAAAATGTTGGCCATAAAATAAAGATAAATAAATACCTGTTAGTGAATTTGATCATTGTATTTTACTTAACTGAAGTGGATTAGCAGTGATAGCAAGAGTAAAAGGGAGGAGTGACCTGTGGTTTCCTAGGTACGTGTGATCAAGGTCATCAGGTAGGATTGTATGTGCACTGAGGAAAAAAAGCTTACAAATACATCTGGATAGTTGTAAAATACCATGATGCTGCTGCCCCACAGTGGGTTCCTGGGTCAGAATTCATGCCCAGGGAAGCTCTGTATGTGCCAAGCTCTTGTGGGTGAGCACAGACTTCTGCTGGTACAAGCTTACAGGCCACAAAGGAAATCCTGTCCCTCCTATTGATGCATGTTTGGCTTTTTTGGTGGCTGAAATACTTCTTATTCTTTTTTAGCCTTCTGACCAGTCTTTTTCAACAGTCATTTGTGTACCAGTGTCTTTTTGGCATTATTGTGAAAAAACTGGAAATAAGTTATTTAAAAGTCCTGTGGGTGTCCAGCTTACTGTCAGCAACTCACGGAGCAGCAACATGTCTCTTTTCTTGGCAGAGAAGTTTTTATACCTCAGCTGAAGAGTTATGGTGTGTCTTCATAAACACCTCTGAAGCAGCTCTGAAATTCCTGAAGAAAAGGTTGTGTTGGACTCTTTAAGAAACCTTTTTAGTAGATCTACATGATTTCTGACTCCTGAGCTGGCTTTCTCAGGGCCCACTGAGCACCATGTTTTAACATTGCTATGGAATGCACCTGCATGGAAAAAACATGCCTGAAACAAAACCAAAACAAAACCCAACAACAACAACAACAAAAGGTGCCTCCGATAATTTTCCAGCTCAAGTATACTCTTTGAAGAAACAAGTCTGTCCTAGAAAGATTGAGGTGAACATGGTAGAAAATAAAGTAGTTATGTAAGCTTTCTTATAATCAATAAACAGTATGATTCATTCTGTGGTAAATTTCAAAAGTAGACACGACCCTACTTTATATTAAAACAAATTCTCACTTGCTATAATTGGAAATTCTCAAAAAGTTACAGAATACAGTCTGTGAAGGAAAAACAGTGGAACAATATCAGCAATGTGGTCTTTGAAAACTTACATTTTAGAAGACCAACAATCACATTTTAAATTGACTAGACTGAGCATCATAATGAAGAAATTTTCTAGAATTTTTAAAACCTTTCATATTTATTCACTTTTATTTAGTGGATTTATAATCACTTGTATCTAAACCCAGATATTTAATTTAGATAAACTTCAAACTGGTACAACTTAATTGGACTTTATATTGAATACTGAAGAAATTAATTTGAAATTTCTAGAAAAAAAGGGAAGAAATAATATAATACACTATAGTTTTTCCCCCTTATAACAAATTTTCACAATGGCAAGTCTGATAAGATCTTTCATTATTAGAATTTTGCTTTTTATTATTTTCCTGTCTCCTGTTATTTAACTTAGTTTTCTGCCAAAACACCCACAAAATGCACGTGTCCTGGGTTTTCATTTATTGTATTATTTCAGATTATCTCAAGTTTCAGTTTGCCTGAGAGATAATGAAAATAGCATATGCTGGTTATTTCCTGTGGCAGATGGCTCTCACAGGAGCTTCTATACTACTCAGCTGCATTTATAGGATAGAAAAAAAAAATTAAAATGTCACACAATAAGCCAAAAGCTGTTTCATCCAGGGTCAGAAATTATTTATGGACTTAACATTTAGCACTAAAAAGTGTCCTTCAGCAGCCATTGCTCAATGTGGAATTTTATTTCCTTGGGCTAGATGGCGCTGGAGTATACGAAATATTCATTCCTGTTTCCCAGCACATAACTTCCTTCTGTCGGGAAAGGAACAAGCCTTTCCTACATGCAGATATTCAGTTCTTTCTTTCTGTATCGACAAACAAAATAATAACTCTTCTTGTTTTATTTTGAAGGTTATTATAAGTTCCCATTTCACTTGGTATATATTCTGTTAGTGAAGTGTGGCAAAGCTGCATTTTATACAGGGGATTATATATATGCCAAAAATTGAACATGTGCACGAAACCCACAAACATCTTCTGTGAACATTTGATTTTATTTTTTTACTCTGGAGGACGAGAAAGCATCATAAAGGAAGAAGTTGTGTTATTCTCTGGGATAGTTTGTATTTCTAGCAGAGGAGAGGAAGATTTTCAGTCTAAAAATTTGGGAGGATTGAAATCTACTGGGGCTGGTGTTGAATGTGTCTCATGTTCTCTGGTATTCTGTTATGCTCATCCTAACAAAACAGGGCCTTCTCTCTGCTGATATCAATCCTCTGCACCTCCCTCTCTGCCTTCTCCTTTATGCCTCTCTGTTTGGAATTTCAGCCATGGCAGTCTTTCTGCTCCAGCCCTGGGAAAAGTGACTATACATGAGTCCCTACCTGCATCTGCAATGCTCAATTTATGGTGAAATTTGGAAAGTCTAGTGGCATCCTCTAGAAATGGGAAATAGTTCCCCTAACGAGACCAAACTGTGTCTCCATTAAGTTAGAGGAAGAAGGACATGTGGAAGAGAAAGAGAGCCATCACTACCCATCATCCTGGAAAGCCCCATGATCCCAAGGCTGAACTCGTGTGTCTGCCTGCTGCCATAGTAATTTTCTGTGCTGTTGTTAGCATGAAAGACTCAGTTATAGCCCAGGCTTTGGAGTTGTGAGAAACACAGCCCACTCCTCAAAATTTTAAGAGTTTAATAAAGGGACAGATCAATAAAGTAAAAGTAACAACACTGGGTGCATGGCAACAGGCAGAGGCACATCCAATTCTTTGGCAGTCCTTTATACTTTTGCTGTTGCATTAATTCCCCAAATCGCTTTGCATGTTTCTCAGAGCCTGTTTACAGCAACTCCACCTCAGGCTGATTTAGCATTGCCTGAGTCCCGAGCTACAGACTCCAAGGGTCTGTCAGGAAGGTGGCTGGGGTGGTCTTCTGGTGCCACTTTAGACTTGGTATTGTCCTTCTATGGTATCTTGCTCTCTGCCTGTGCTATCTCGGTTACACATTTTGCAGGAGCAGTCATATCTTGTGATACATCTTTTGCATGCATGCTTACATCTTGTGATAGCCTTGCTTCATGCATGGTTCTAGTTGTACTGTTCATAAAAGCAATCACAATTTGCCATATATCTACAAAAGCAGTTACAATTTATAATCATTTGCAAAGCAAATACATAATAGTGAAAGCCAGGTTTTACATAGATTGTAACAGAGTGAAGGTAAAATGCAGAAGGTAGAGGAAGGCAGTTCCATGGCCTCAAGTGGCCACAGAATGTTTTCTATAAATTAACTTTCAAGCTTTCAACACCAGCCAGAGGTGCTCTTCAAATGCGCCTAGCCAGAGGTAAGAGAAGAGGTGTACTAGCCTGAAGTGTTTGTGCTGAAGTCCTTCACTTGAGGATACCTGTGTAGTAGCAATAAATACAGACTTGCTTGAACAGCATCTTTAAATTTGTCTTCTGAATACTGTATGTGCTCCTTTGCTTTGGGAATAGAAATGAGTTTCACTTGGAGGGTATAAGCTACTTTCTTTGAAAGCTTGCTGGAGTTACTTAAACTGCTTCTAAGTTTTTACATATGTGGTCTAAGGTTAATTAGGTTTTGTGAAAACACAGATCAGGTATTGATCCTCAGAAAAGAGTTAAAGCAAAGTTCAGAAGAAAAAGAGTAGTGAACTAAGTTGTAATGTATTACACAACACTGCTTGTACGTCACTTTATTATGCTTTTGATGACATTGATGTTACTGTTCGGGAGTGCAGAAAAACCTCTGAGGTGCAGGCAGGGGTTGCTCTGGCACCCTCACCCATCTCAGGCATCCCTTACCTCTCCAAGGCAATGAAAGGATGCTCCCTCACTACCCCTTCATTTCTGGCTCATGCCCGCATCTGCGCTGTGCTCTCTGCAATGCTGCTTTGGGGAACTGACACAGACTGCTGAAACCCATGGTCTGGATTGCTTTCCCATGGGCTTGGGCTGAGCTGCCAGAGACAGATTCAGCACAAGTTGCTGAATGTGGAAGCACAGCTATTACCTGGCTATGGTTGAGCTAAAAAAAAACAAAAAAAAAATCTGTTTATTGGCAGGATATTCTTGCAGATAAAAGAATAAACACATTTACCATTTTGGTTAAATTCTTCTCCTCAGGGGTGAGGATTCTTCTATTTTTCATGTACACACAAAGCATAGAATCTGGCTGGTAGAACATTTGCCCCTGTGCTAGTCTTTTCTGTCCTTGCAGATTCAGCTGGACTAGCTTGTTGCTCTGGAGAGATGCAGCCTTTCCTCTTCCACACAGCCACATGCAGTTTTGTTTAGGACTCATTCTGCCATTGCCTGGGCAGTGGGGCTTAAGCTGACTGCACAGTTAAATTAACACAAATTGGGAACTGAGCTGTTGTTAGTGGCAATGAACTGGTATAGCCTGTCATGCTGCCTGATTTAGAACTGCAGGCAGATTTAGAAATTCTGAGCTTGTTTGTTTCTGTTTATTTGTTTCCTCTAAACTTTCTTAATGAGGTTTTTAAGTGTCCTGGAACAAAAATATTTTTAAGGCAGTATTAAATTGATTTGACTTTTTAGCATAAAATGGAATTTTAAATTTGTTTTGCTGCTGGAAAAAGACAATATTGCTTACATCGTGGATCTTGCTTAATTTGCTCATGTTATTCTTCTCCTGGACTGTGCTTCTGTGCAAGGAGTCTAGGATCTCAGTAAACACATGGTACAAAAATTAATGGTTTGGATTCTTCAATACTGAAATTTTCTAGAAGATGCCCACATTCTTTTGATTTCAGTAAGAACTGAGAATGCTTAGACCTAGTTGAGTTCTTACAAGCTCTCTGGGGAAAGTAAACCATTTCCAAATATCTTATTAAAATCAAAGGTGAAGATGATGAGACTGAAATAACCAACCCAATCTACTTCACCTGGCTAGCAGAATTTTTGTGGTTCTCCAGCTGTTTTTAATAGATGCTCTTAAAAAGAATATTAAAAATAGCTGTCACCTATTTTTTTTCCATCAAAATATATTAGTTTTAAATTACTGTTAAAGTGAAAGCTAGGTTGATATTCTAGTCTGGAATGAATACATAAATATTTTTATTTCTAAAGAAAAAAGTATAAAAGTAATTCAAATAGGTGGTTCAATTAGAAAAAAAAAAAAAAAGAAGTTGTATTTGGCTGCTAATAAGTAATTTCAGGTAGGTAGAGAGTGGCAGGATGGTCCCTGATGTTGCATCTAGTGAATGTCCTATATACAAAAACTTACCACTAACAAGGCATTTCTTTGTGATAAATTGCAAACATTGTTTAGGACACACATCTCTATCCTAGTATGCCAGGAAACCCCACTTTGAGAAAAATCTGAGTAGTCTTAAGTTTAGTACATCAATATGTCAGTGCCTTTTTATTAGGGGATCTTCAGACAGCATCTGGCTTTTATCCTCTTTCAAGTGAGCTGTTTACCAGATTCTCTGAGTGCGTTTGGGCTTTTTTCCCTTTATCTTCAAAACTGCTTCAGACCCTGTCCTGATCACCATAATGTCCCAGTTGTGCAATACAAGACCTGATCTGTCACATATATTTTGGTTTGATTTTCAGTCTTCCCTGGGGCTGTACTT
Source organism: Regulus satrapa (assembly GCA_013396955.1). NCBI lineage: Eukaryota > Metazoa > Chordata > Aves > Passeriformes > Regulidae > Regulus > Regulus satrapa. The sequence continues at coordinate 426,947 of VWZN01015660.1, read as the reverse complement.
GGTACATTCTTATAATTTCACAAATCCTTCTGCTTTCAGGAGGATTCACTTTTTACATGTTCTCCTGGCTGTATCTTTCTCATATCAGAAGTGAAGCAATCTGCACATGGGGAGAGCAATACTTAGCATGCAAAATGATTTGACTAAATTTAGGAGGCAGATTAATTGTTACAAAAATCTAAAATGCATGTGATCTACCAAATATCACAAAATCTATCTCTGCAAATGGAATTCTTTCTAGACACGGTTAGAAATACCTCTTTGAGGTCAGAGGCAAACTATCTTTAACAACTTGCAGCTGCTGGAGGAGCTACACTTCATGCAAGATGGGGACAGGGATCTACTAAGTCCTCATCCATTTTTAGATCTTCTGTGTCTCTGATGTGATACAGCTTTCAGAGCCAGAGTAAAAATTAAAGGCTGTGGTGAGGAACTTGTTTTTTAACACAGAAGACCACTTTGCCTCAAGTGATGGAAGAAGAGAGAGAGGGTTGGACTAAGTGACCTCTAGAAGTCACTTCCAACATAAATTATCTATGACTTTATAATTTTTTCATTAGTAATGGTCTGGCTGAATACTTGTTTCTCTGTGTACTGTTCTTAAAAATAAAGAAGATTTTTTTTGACCCCTGTGGTTTGTATGGCTTCATTTACAATTTGTCTTTCAGATCCAAGTTACAGTATCTGCAGCAGCACTTGCACTTATTTTTGTTAAAAGATAATTCCAGCTCCATAGTACTTCAGTATAGTAAACAGCTCAAAGGGTGATGGGGGAGAATAGCCATACAGAACCATGAATCATTTGCCCACGCTCATAGAAAAGATCTATGGACAAGCAGGAAACATTTTTTTTTTCCCTAATACATGAATACTATGCAGTATTTTATGTTCATTCTGGATTATTTTGCCTTCAAATAAATTTAGCCCTATGAATATTTGAAGCCAAGTGACTAATTTCACAGCCAAGATCCTATGCCAGACAGTATAGTGTAAGATATCTGATACCGCTGCAGACACAGGAACATTTTAAGGGGAAAGTTTGTGTTTGGCAAAGTGAATTGCAGTTGCACTGTAGAGAAGCCTACACCTCTTCTTTCACTCGTGTAATACAACTGTTGAAGGCAAAGTAGCAAGATTTTTGTTTCTTGCACAGGGTTAGGTTAAGAAAAGAGGAATCAGGCCACTTTAACTTGTCTTCTTGATGTGGTCTGTATGTCCAGCTCCTGGGCAGGAGCCATACTGACTGATATTTCAGACTGGTCTGTAATGGTCCCAATTGGCAGCCCGTGATGTGTGTGGTGTCTGGTGTTCCTGTACAAATGTTTATCCACGATCTTTATTACCTGGAGGGTGTTTGTGTATCTGTGTATGTGTAGCCAGAAGTTGTCAAAAACTTCCAGTCAAGTCAGCCCATGTTCATACCTTGGTGCCCCTTCCAGTAGTTTCAGATACTCTTCTCCCATCACATGCCCATAGCAACCCTCATTAGACTCAGGACTTGTTTTCTGTCCCCTGCTATCTGCAGCTCATTTTACTCAGACACTCAGCTCTTGGTCAAGGCAAGGTTGTAGTGTTCCCATTACATATTTCTTTGTGACAATGAAGGCAAGCTGTCCTGAGCATATCCTGAAGATCAAGGGGTGTGATTATGCTGTCTGGGGACTTGTTAGGCCATACCTGTACTTTTATGTCCAGTTGGAGTTTCTGCAGTTCAAGGGAGACTTTAAGAATTAAAGCTGGTCTAGTAAGTGGCCAGTGCGAGGATTAGAGGGTTGGTGGATTTGGCATATGAAGTAAGTATGAATAAATAGGATTTAGCCCAAAAATCAGGTGGCTCCAGGGATATCTAATCATGATTTCCCAACACCTGAAATGTAGTTATGTGGAAGATGGAGGCATTTACTTCACAAGAGTGCATGTTGACAGTACTAAAAGTGTCAGGCACAAGTTGCTGTAAGGGAAATGCACTAAGGAAATAAGAAAAGTTTATCTTAGGAATTATTTAATATTGGAGTTATTTGTCCAGAAAAGTGGTGGAATCTCTCTACCTGGAAATGTTGTTTCTCTTGTTCAAGACTTGGCTTGACAGGGTACTTGATAAAACAGGCCTTCAAGAGAAAGTTGGGCCAGATCATCTCAAAAGATTTCTGCCCACTCAAGATACTTCTATTACATCTCCCTGCTCATGGCATGGGAGTTGGAACTAGTTTGATCTTTAAAGTTCCTTCCAACTCAAGCCACTCCGTGATTTTATGATTCTTTTTTTCTCTATGCATTCAACTCAAAAAACCTTAAAACCTGCTTATTGCAGGACAGGATATGTTTCAGGATATCACAGATTTATTTTGCCTTTAGCTGGGTGACACTAGCTTTTTAATACTGTGACTCTTATTAATTATCCAATAACCTTGAAAAATTTCCCATTGGCCCTTTCACTTATTGAAATTTCTTACATGACCTGCTTGGATTTTACAGAGGTTTTTTTTTTTTCTTTTTTTTTTTTT
>VWZN01015660.1:376568-423577 GCA_013396955.1 Regulus satrapa | reverse complement strand
TTTTTTTTTTTTTAAGATACTGACAGCTACTGGCAAATGCAACCAGTTTGATTTGAGATATTTGTCCATCTCAGACTATTAAGGCAATTTAGAGCACTGCTCTGTGTCTTCCATGGTGCTTTTCTCTCTTTTCATATGCCCGTGGCAAGTTTTGTCACTTCATTTCAGAAATTCCAGTGCACTGGACTGAACTGGATTTAAATCGAGACTATTTCAGACATACTGTAGAATAAGGCGTGTTTACACAAAGAAGTGTAAATATTCCCATTCATAAATATTTTCCAGAGGTCTTATATTCATACAAGTAAATTAGATCTGCCATACATATTACTAGAAAAACTCCCTTCTCGTTTTCCATGTGTCTTTGTTATTACAGGATTCAAATATATTAAAAATTGTAGAAAAATAATTTCTTGCAGAGATCTTGAAATGTTATCCAGTATGTCTTCTTCCTGCAGTACATGTTCAGCTCTTCCTAAACATGACAGATTTTCATCTTACCGATCTGAAAAATCTGTATTTTGTCCCAGCAATTTATTTAAGTCTTTAAGAACATTTGACATTCTTTCCTCTAATATATAACTTAGATCTTTGTTGCTGCATTTTAGGCTGATTTTTACTTTTTGTATTTGAATTTCCTCTTTATGCAGCGGTGTTTTAAAATACTTGAAGACCATGAAAACACTCTTCAGTTGCCACTCACCTGCACTAAACAACAACACATTTTGGTTGTCGTCAAAAGTTGTGTTTTATAACCCTTTGATTATACTTATCTCTTTAGTTGGTCAGCATTTCTCCTGCAAGTATCCTATATCTAGACAAAGAAATTTAGTGAAATAAACAGGAAGGGTTTTTTTTTACTTTTTCTTCTGTATGATCCTCTTCCAGGATGAAGCCTCCCTTTTGTCTTTGAAATAGCCTTGTATAGCTGACTCATGCCCAATTTATGATCCACTATAGTACATGCATCCTTTTTCAGAAGAACTGTTATTACTCATCCTGTAATTTTGTAGACAGTTACTCTTACCTAAGTGGAGAACTTTTGATTTTTTGCCCTTATTAAATTGCATCCCAGCCACTCCAGACAATTTCTCCAATTTATAATAATCAGTTTGAATTCTAACCTCGTCATAGCCTGTCCCAACTTTGAATCAACTGGAAATAGAAGAACTATATTCCCCACTCCATCATGCAGTTTTTATTACAGGAAGTTTTCCATAGACCTAGACTTCAAATCAGTTCCCAGCAGACCTCACTCTTACATCCTTCCAGCTGAACAGTTTGTCTTTACGCACAGTATCCCAATCAGTTGTATCCCTGCCATATGGCAGTTTCAGGAAGACCCTGGATTGCAGAGAAAAATGTCATAAAAGACACTGTCAGAAACTTTTCTAAAGTAAAGATATTTTCCTTTTCAATACACAGGCCTGTCACCATGTCATAGGGAAAAACTCAGTTGTTTGATGTGATTTGTTCTTGACAAATCAGCGTTGGCTGATTCATATCCCCTTGTTCCCATCCAGATGTTTGGATATTTGAACTATTTTTAAAATTTTTTTCTTGGTAATTGAAATGAGATTGACTGATCTACACCTCTTTTCCTTTTTTAAAGGTAAAAACTATGGTTATTTTTTCTATTTTCTGAAATTTTGCCTGTTCTCACTCCATTCTCAAAATAATTGCCCTGGGCTGTGAGATCACTTCAGGCCAGTTCTCGTTCTACTCTCAGGTGAATTTCATCTGGGCCACCCAGTTTAAAAAACGTCCAGCTTCTCAAAGTAGAATTAAATCTCTGCTTTATCCTTTCCATCCCAAGTTTTTACCCATTTTTCATTGATGCTAATTTTGTTAGACATCTAATCACAGCTGCTGTATCAAGTGAAGACTGAAGAAAAAACCTACATTCTCATCTTTGGCCATCTGTGCACCACTGGGGCCTCTCGTACTTAGGAACCTGTGAAATGTTTTGATAATCTCTGTTTCGTGTTGTAATAGAATAAGGAAAGAGAAAGATTGCAGTGTTTATGTTTAAGCTAAGTTTTGGCTTCAGAAGGAAGTTAAGAGTCTAATGCGGGCCATGCACATATGTGAGATTCTTCACACTCATTTTGATCAATAAAAATGCTAATATCTAATTTAAACATGCTCTTAAGTGTCCCTTTGTAGTCAGTAGCAAATAGAAAGTGACTTCAAAGATCAGCTTTTTTTGCCTTTTTCCAGATATTTTTGTTAGGTGAAACCCAACCTGTCAAGAACAGCACGTGATGATGATGATGATACCAGTGCAAGCAGACAGGAATGGAAGCTTCGTGAGGACTGGGTGCTTGGAAAATCTTTATTACACTTGAGGACAAGCACATCACCAAAAGCAAATGGCCAGGTTTTATTCTGGCTATATCATAAGCTCTAAGAATGAATTGCCTTAACTCCACCTTTTACAAAAGTGAATGACAAATTGCACTCTAATTTTTAATACGGTGGTGAACCACATCATGTTTGACACACCATTGTTTTTACTTGTTTCTTTGTTTGTTTTTGTTTTGGTTTTTGGGGTTTTTTGGTAATCTAAATGGTGCAGGAATTATTCATGACTGTATGTATATATATTGGACAAAATAATCTGTTTCTGTGCAAGTAAGGGAGTTATCATAAATTTGCTACAGCCCACTTCTTCTGTCTTCCATAAATAGCTTTCAACTTTAGGAAAAGGTTGTATTTTAGTAATTTCTAAAATGTCTTTGAAAAGATGATTTTTTGTTAATCTTATAGCATGGTATCAATTTAAACAGCTTGTTTTACTAGCATGTAACCAGAGTGGTGACCTAGCAGAAGTCCATGTCTGTTTTACAGGGCTAAATCTGTGGGGTTTTTTTTTTGTTTTATTTAGTTTTTTACTTTTTAAAAAATTAACAATGTAGTCTCAAAGTCCAAAGTTTTCCTAAGTTTCCCCACTTTATTCACTCCCCATTACTTTAAAGACCATATATTCCCTTTGTGCCCTTAAATTCTGCACATAGAACTGTGAATCACTGTCATATATTTGCTTCATGGTGGAAGCCAAGGAAACCAATGAATATTGGTCAGAGCATGCAGTAATTCTTCAATTATCTTCAAATGTTCAGTACTGCTTGAATTCCCTTCAGGTCTTTTTCTGATGTGACATCATGAACTTATTCATATTTTTAGAATCTACATATTTTCCTTTCTTTTCCTGCACCTGACTAGAATTTGATGTGTACACTGTGTGTTATGCAAGTCTCTGCTCAGTTCAGCTCCAATATAATGTGTGTGTTTGTTTGTGTGTGCACACAGGGACCCACAGGTGAGAGATTCCTGGAAAAACAAAAACAAAGCAGGTTTTCCTTCTATGCCAATTTGAATGATTGTCCCTCACTTGATAAAGTCTGGCACATACCTTGGTGTTTCATATGAACTGTCACAATAACCTGACTATAATGCAGATTCCTGACCCAGCTTCCAGAGGTTTATGATATGTCTCCTTATTCCATTAGCACTTTGTCATCTGCTCCCCTGATGCCACTGTCATGTGAAGAAGAGGTTTAGGGTGAGGTTCTTGATAGTGTTGAAAAGTCTCTTTGTATTTTACTCACTCTCTATGTCTTCACTCTCATTTTGCACAATACCTATTTATATGTTTCAGCTTATCTCACCTACTGGTGTATATCACACAAAACTTGTAGGGCTTTATTATGGAGGCTTATGAATTTAAATATTTGGGGTTTATTTTGAACATGATATAGTATAATAAGAAGGCTGTCAAATATTCATTCTATATAATTCCTTATCAGTATTTCAGAAGAGGGCACTTTTCTTCTGACATGACAGTAAGAATTGGCTGAACTACTTTCTGGAATGTCAGTAAAGGAGGGATCTGCCACATACTTCCTTTGGGGCTGGGGAGCTAATTTTTCTAGTGTTAGGGGTTTTGTTGTTGTTGGTTTTTTGTTTATTTGTTTGGTTGCTTGATTGTTTTGTTTGTTTATTAGTGTTTTTAATTTTCTTTTTTTTTCCCTTAATGAAATTTCTAACAAATTCCATCTGCTTCAACCTGTCCCTAGAAAAAAGGCAACATAATAGGAGTAACTGAATAGATGAATTAAAAAAAAAAAAAAAAAGAAAAAAAACCCAACAAAATAAGGCAGAAAAGATTTGCAGTATTTCCACATTTTGGTTCAAATAATTTTAAAGATATTAAAAATGTTCTGGTAGTGAATTTAAAATACCTAAAATGCTTTCATTATGCAGATATATGTCATCAATTTCTGTTAATATTTTATCTTAATGACAACATAATATAAATATAATTTAACTTAGTGATATAAAATGGCTGAATGAATAGGTATATAGTAAATAAAATTAATAAGCATATAGTTTTAACTCTATATGCCAATAATTACATTGCATATAAGGATGATGTAATATTTTTATATTTATAATTCAGATAAATTAGATTAGAAGGGTTTTTCCAAAGCACAGGGATAGAGGCCAGAAAAGCATTGCTTGAAATTTCTTCTCTCTATGGCTTAGTGCAAATAACTTAACTACTTTACAACAATTTTTCTGATCTCTGAAATGAGAATAGCAGCTGAGTGCTAGTCCTTGGTGAATGACTTACACAAGACTACATTTCAATGACTAAAATATAGGATACATTTAGGAATTTTTTAATGTTGAATTTCTTCTTTCATTTTTCACATAATTTCTTTCCTTTGCTAAGTAACTACTTGGCTGTCAGCCTTCAAATTTACGTTGAATTATTTTTATTTTTCTGATTACATTTGGACTGGAATCTTTACAAAGAAAGGAAAAAAGTTCTCCCTTCATATTGTAATTTGACATAGATGTGAATTTGTATATGACATTGTGTTAGTGCAAGGTATTCAATATCTTTATTTTTGGAGGTGTTAAGAGCAAGTTGGAAGAATCACCTTGATTTAAGATTAGGTTTTAAATTTATTTTTGCTGCAACTACTGTAACGTACAAAATGAAATGCTCTGCTTTCTACCCCATGTTCTGTTACTACAAGGCCTGTTTCAGGTGGGATGATGGGTGACTTCCCATGTGGTCTGAACAGGACATGACATTTGGAAAACTGGAATAAATTCACGGATCCCTCTGATAACAGTCAAGGCTAACTTTAATTACAAAATGTTTTTTGGCTCAGTTCCTGGGAGTCAGATTTTAATTTCAGAATAACTGACAATTTTGCTGCATTTATTGGACAAAGCACAGATACATGGCAAAGCTCTGCAATGTTGCACATTTTACACCAATGTGCACCTGCCTTAATTAATTAATTTTCAGCTGCAGCCCACCACTTTGTTCAGATATATTCTGTGAAAAGTGGTTACAACCACTGAGTAACCAATGTAGAAATTGTCCCTTGTTGAAAGAGGGGATGGGCAAGGCTCTGTCTCCATGCTCAGAGACAGAGATGGTGGCAGGCACCTACGGTCCATATTTCTACTGTGGCAGACTTGGTGTCAGTGGGAGCTCAACAGGGCTGAGCCGTGTTGGGTTTCCCGTCAGTTCATGTGAGAATCACTGCCTCAGACTCTGCTGGCATGGTCACACAATGGCAGCTGTCACTTTAGCTGTCATTTGAGATTTAGTCCAGGAACATTTTGAACTCAAAACCAGAAGTGTCTGCAGCTTGAACTGAAAAGAGAGTCTGTAGCCAAAAGAAAAATACTTTTATAACTCTTCTGTAGACTGGACAGCTGGGGCAGGTTCACAGAATTGCCGGGAATAGTTGTAGCCCCAGTGTTAGTGGAATGGAGACGTGGTGGTGTCATGCAATCTGGAAGTGCTTATCCCCATGTTAATATGGGAATTGGGAAGGTAAATGCACATTTGGTGGATTGCATTCTTCTAGTAAATCCAGAGTGAACATATATTAGGAGTAGGCTGCAGAACACCTAGCTGCCAATTTAGTTCTGTTCAAAATACAAACACCCAAACCTTTGAGCAATTAGAAAACTTTCAGAAAGTAATGCTGCTAGTGGTGTCTATAAATCAAGAGCAAATAAACAATCATTAAAATTCTTCCTCAGTAACAGAATCTGATAGTGACTCAGAAGCAGTAAGTGAGAATAGATAGTCTAGCCCCAGCCCTAATGGAGAAAGATCTGTGCCAGCTAATAACTTTCTGTTTCGTTCAGTAAATAAGTGTGAATACCCTGGGTTACAAGCTGGATAACTAATGGAAGTTGAATCACCTATATTCTGAAATTTATACCCAGTCAAATGGCAATTTATTTGCTTACTGACATAGTCACCCCAGCTTATGTTCTGGTAATCTTCATTGACATTAATGGGAAATATACTGTTGTGTGGACATGTAAGGGAGATACAGAGTCAAAAACTTTCTTGCTTTTGCCATCCTTGTAAGGCAGAAGTGGAAAATATTTTTTTTATTGCTAGACCCTCGCACAGATAAAGAGAAAAATGTACATCTTTTTCCTCCCTTCACATTTAATCCCGGCTGAATGCAGGACAGTGGTTATTCTTAGTCATATGGCACTCTCTGGAAAAAATGGAATCGATCATTACCATATCAATATATTATTCTGTACCAATATATTTTATTCTTTAACAGGAAAGCTGGTACATACCAGACAGACATTACATACATTTTATTTAGCAGAATTTAACTTTTCCCACTGAGGAGTTTTGAAAGTCATGTTTGTGTCCCTCTTTGGAGTATTTTTGCTTGTTTTGCACTAGTCTTGGAAATGTTAGTCTAAAAAATAACCTCAAAGAGGTTTGGAAAAAAATAAATCTATCAATATTTGGGAAAGTTACAGCGGATAGCTACAAGCCTGTTTACCACTGATCTTTGGAAAAAGAAAAAAAAAAAGAGTAAAATGGGTGATACTGTTCAAATTAATAAAGAGTTAAAAGAGGTTACTTTAATTGTTGCCAATCAGCATCAGTATATGCTAATAAAAATTTTTAATATAGCTTGCTACATTTTTATGAAATTAAAAATTTGATTGAAGAATCTGTTTAATATAGTTAGATATCTCCAGGGCATTTGATTTGGTAGAGAGCAATATTTCAATACCTAGGAAGAGTGATGAAAATTCAATGGATGAATAAGAACTTTAAAAACTATGTTTCAAAATGCAGTTGTGCATTGAGTCTTGATGGGGTGGAGCTGCCTGTCCCCATGGCAGCCCGCACAGTGCTGGGCTGTTGTCTGGTAGCTGCACAGGTGTTGGTGACTATCCAGAGTTTTGGACAATGCTGTGCTAGCACAGCATTGAGGCTGTTTCTCCACTCCCTCCCACTGGAGCCTGACAGGCTGGGGCTGGAGGAGAGGTTGGAGGGGACACAGCTGGGACCAGGAGATGTTTTGCACCTTATGATGTCATGCTCGGCAATAAAAGTTAAGAGAAAGAAGGTGGGGAGCATTCAGTCTTTTCTCGTCTGAAGCAACATCATGGCTACCAAATCCCTGCTTTCTAGGAAGCAGCTGAGCATCACTTGCTGATGGGAAGGAGAAAATAAATATTCAATTAAAAAAAAAAAAAAAAGGTATAATCAGGCTTTGCTTTGTTTCATTGAACTGTGCTTATCTCAAACCACTAGTTTTTCATCTGATTTTCTCCTTCTTTTCTGCTGAGGATGGGGTGTGAGAGAGTGGCTTGGTGGACACCCATCACCAGACAAGATCAACCCATCCTAAGTTGTAAATGGTAACTATTAGGAAGCAGACATCCTCTCAGGGAAGCCCCAGTAAGATCCATTCTTCAAACTACACAAGCATTATCACAATTTTGAAAATATAGAATTGTACTGTTAAAGCTTCTGATTGAAAAAAATTCTAGGGGAAGATATAAATAATGAAGAAATATGGTTATGAAAATTTAAGCACTTCAGTTGCTTGGAACTGTAGTACAGGAAAATTATTTCCCAGTATTGCCCACTACATATTCAAAGGCAAGCAAAAAAGTCAGACATAAAGGACTGGAAAAATGTTCATCAGAGATGGGAGTGTGAAAAGGACTTTGAGGTCATGTGAGTTAATCTGATGAAAATGAGCTGCTAAAGATAACACAGTGGCAAAAAGGTTAATGAGACCACTACATGAATCCACAAGAGGATACGAGAAGTTATAGAGAGATTAAATTACTGCATTGTTGGGTTTTGCACTGACCCCTCTGTATCAGGCTCATTTCTGATACTTAGAGAAGAGTGTTGTAAAATGGGAGAAGATTTAGAGAAGAGCCATGAGAAAGATTACTGGACTGGAAAACATGCTATAAGGAAGGAGTAAATTAGTTCCATGTATTTAATTTAGCCAAGAGAAGATTAGGGAGTCAATGTCTGTTTGGTGAAGAAGGTTCAACAGTTCATTCTTGAACCCAACCAGAAATATAGGACTGGAATCTTCGTTGGACAAAATAAGACTGGAAACATGAACGTGTCTTTGAAATAAGAGTTGTCCACTTTTAATGCATCTTACCAAACGATTCTTCACCAGAGGTAAACTTGTAATCAGGATTAGATTTTGCTTCTAAAAGTTACCTTCCTGTTGAGATCAATCTTCTGCAGTCAGAAGCTATCTATTGGTTCTGCAAAGCACAAAACTTTTTTTGTGTCTCACAGATGTATAAATATTAGATCAAAGCTTTAGTCCATACTACAACTGGAGATGTTACATGCAAAATTTTGCTAAATACTTTATGTTTCTTTATCCCAGCTCTATTAATATCCACTATGTCTTATCATCTATAACAACTAATTTCAGTTTCTGTGATATGAATGTTTATTAAAAAGATATCTCATGCAAATATATATTTGTGGAAATTTACAGAAATATTTGTATTTACTAATTGTTACTTTCCTGGGAATCTTTAGTTTTCCCACCATTTCTAAGATGAGGAAGTTTAAGGAGAGAAGAAAAAGGAGAAATAGTAGAAAGATAATTTGGAGAAGCCCATTATTACAGTAGAAGAAACAATCTTAACAGACTAAAATCATAGAGACTTAGATATGCCTCATGTAGGATTGTTTAGTGACAATGAATACATTTATTGGTGTGCATTTTCACTTTGAAAAATTCCAAATGGTTAACTTAATTCTTTGTCTTATTTCTTCCCTTTCAAATTTCTTTGACTTTTTAAACTCTTTTCTTTGAGTTTTCTAACTCTTCTCAATAATAAAAGCAGGTATCTTAAAAAAACACAAAAACCAAAAAAAACCCCAAAACCCAAAAAAAAAAAAACAACCCAAAACCCCATAAAATTTTGTGGAAAACATTACTTTACAAATAGTTGATGATCCTCAGAAGAGTCAGGGAAAAGCAGCATTTTTTTTTTTTCAAATTATATTGAAAAAAAAAAAAGAAACAAAATTCTGAGATTATCAGAAATTATTGATTAATTTAATATTGAAGCAATGACTACTAAAATTAATTTTGTGAATTTTTCACAATAATAATAGACTGGACTACAGGGTAAACCTGTTTCTCTTTCAGACTAAGAGAAAGATTTATAATAACGTAAGCAGGAGGTGATCATGACAATGTTAACGTGGTATGAATTGTTTATCTTAATACCTTTATGTAGGCGAAAAAAAAAAGTATTTTAAAATGAAAGCACTGAAGTATTGAGTAGCTGCTAATTATATGCTATATTGTCTATTTAATTGCAATAATTCAAATTATATTACCACAGAAATTCAAAATGACCCTCATGCCTTGAGTGGCCATGACATGGAAGTGGGTGCAGGTTTATTAGTTTTTCCCCTGTGAATTCAATGAAGGTGCTCACAGCCATACCCATTAATCTTTCATACCCGAAAATGGACAGGACTTAAATTCTAGTGTTGTTTCCTTTTAAAAATATGAAACTGAGTTTTCTCAGAAACTGTAATCATCATCCTAGAATCATGCTAGAGTGACTTGGGTTGAAAGAGACCTTACATATGGTTTGGGTCCAAACCCCCTGCCACAGGCAGGGACACCTTCCACTATCCCAGGGTGCTCAGAGCCCCCTCCAACCTGGCCTTGAACACTTCCAGGGATGGGGCAGCCACAGTACCTGAGAGATATATGCCAGATGTGACAGGTATACCTGATGAGATTAAAATTGGCCCATAATGACCTGTTTACTGAAAACTCTTCATCTGCAAATGGTGAATACCACAAATTTCTAAATGGAATAATCTACTGAACTAATTTGTAAATATTTATTTTCTCTTCCACAGGTGATACCTTGCATAATGGAAAGTTATAGCTTGAGTGATTCTGCAGACTGCTAATTATCACATGAAATTTTCTCATCCAAAATTATTTAGTTTTCACTGAATTACAAAATCTCATTGATATCAGTAGCTTATTATGAATCATGGATGTATTCATGGATGGCATTAATCTACAATTTCCCGATACTTTGGTCCAAGAACATCACAAGCAGTGCAGATGGCATTATTTGCTCCACAGCTCATCTCCTTGACATGTGCTAGATCTGTGCTCCATTTTATTGATGGGTGTCTTTGTGGAAAGGTTATGTTCTGCCAGCATATTTACAAATGCCCCCTTTGCCTTCATAATTACTGAAAATCGATTACTATGGTGAACCTCTGTACCCATTTTGGCTCGGTAGTCTAATTCACAGGATATAAGGAAAGGTTATGCCCTTTTCCACTAATATATATGTTCCACAGAATTTTTTTTTCCCCACCAGAAAATTAAATTAAAAAGTTCAAAAGATTGTGGAAAACAATGCTTTTTATATAGCATTCAATTCGATGATTTGCACTTGTGTCCTTGTTATCCAGAATGTCTTCAAGACAGGAACATTTAAATGGAAAGATAAAGGAAAACCAGATCAGGACAAGCCAGTAAACTAGGAGGAAAAAATTCAACAACAACAACAACAACAACAACAACAAACCAAAAAAAAAAAAACCAACCAAACAAAAAAACCCAAACCTTTAATGATATGAATTAGATTGTGATTAGCTGAACATAATTATTTTTTCCTACCAAATGAATGTTTCTGATTCTTGTTCTTCTGTATTGTGCTGTCAGTCTTTCATAGTGGTATCAAAGACACTAGAAGTCCTTTCATATGAATGAAGAAAAAAACAATTTTGCAACTATGTGTTATTGGCCTAGAGTCCAAACCACTTGGCCTTCATGTGAATCCACTATAGGAAAATGTGGCTATGCTTAGGAGCATCTTGTCATTTAATAGCTGCATTTTTAGGGAAATAATGAAGCCTGTTTCATTCCTTGAAAGAACTTGAAAAGACTGTAGCCCTGAAGAAAATTTCAGTCAATCTGTGGATCTCTGAGGATCCACTCTGCTATTTTTAACTGCAAAGTATTTATTTTTAAAACTTAAGGAAAGGACATAGGGAGGAAAAAAGCCTACCCTTATTCACCTATTTATGAAGGAACTCTACTTTAGTGGTGAGATTGGTCAATTCTGTTCTCTAATTTACAGGACAAAATCCTAGCCCACTTCCAGTCTTTAAAAGAGATAAACTTTGTTTATCTCATGTCTGTCATTAGTCTCTAAGATAATTGTGACATTTCATAAAACTATTGCCTATTTCCTACATTTATTTTCAAAATGAAAATCTAGGTATACATCTTGCTTATTTAGCAGATGCCTAAAAAATATAAGCACTACCTCTCCTATCCTGTACCCAGGAAGCCTTAACCTTCAGCATTTGCTTGTATCCACTTTCTTCAATATTGCTGTTTACTTGTTCTTATGTTTGAATTGAATTTCTGATTTAACTTGTGAGAAATTTTATTTTCCCTTTCCTTCCTTGCTTCCCTGCTTCCTTCCTTCTCTCTCCTTCATCCCTTTCCCTTTCCCTTTCCCTTTCCCTTTCCCTTTCCCTTTCCCTTTCCCTTTCCCTTTCCCTTTCCCTTGTCTTCTCTTACTCTCTTTCTTCTCATTCATCTGTGTCTCCATCCCTCATCTCAATTTTTAGGAAACACAAGAGACTTAACATGTGTCACTGATGACCCTTTTGGTTGCGGATATAGAAGACAGGGTTTTTGAGGAGACAAGGGGAAGACCTTAGGATGGACGCTGCTCATTCCTGATCCCGGTGGTGCTATGGGAAATGCCGAGTGCCTTTTTAAAGCTGAATAGAGATAGACAGGCATAGAGGCATAGGACACTAGGGATTAACTCAAAAGGTAGGGTCAGAGAAAAGATAAGGTTTATAAAACATACAGATTAAAGAAAAAAGAATAAGATTAAGGGAAGAGACACTCTTACAAATCAGTACAGTCAGGAGCGAGACTGCTGCATTCTCCTGACTGAAAAGCTAACCCTCCCTTTATTCAGAAATGTTCAAAGTAATAAACAGTGCCTTGAACTCCTCTAGCCTCCTTTCTTTTAACCTTATCCTTCTAGCCACCCCATTTTATGTCCACCAGGGACATCTTTGACTCTTTCAAAAGCAAGTGGCTCAATTAGAAAAGGAGCAGCATTTGCCACACAGCCCACTCACTCCCGCAGCTTCCTTTAATCCAATCCAAACTGAAAGCATTCATTTATGTCTTCTCAGTTACAATGCAACATATTGATTATCAATACAGGGACTACATTTTCAAACCAAGTCAACTGAAGGGTTTATTGTGTACAATTGTGACACAGTTTTTAAAAGATTCCTGCCCTATGGCACTTATGGCCATACTTCAGTAGGTTTTGTTTCCAGGGCTTCATTACCTTTTCTATAGTCCCTTTACTTGTCTGGCCCAAAGGGCAGTGGTGATGAGATCTTTTTAATAACTGGGAATAGTCTTCTGCTCTATCATTTCATTAGCACTATGGGACTGTGATCCAAGGAAGCTGCTAATACTGCCACCAAAACCCTAACTACATATATTCAGAAGAAAGAGAACAATAAATATTGCTAATTTTTGTATACATTTACTCACTTTTATATTTTATAGCAAGAAGAAATAATAACTGCTTCTTGCTAGCTTGCACATTAAATAACATGGTAAATAGATTTTTAAATTTTTTTGAAGTGCCTTAAGAAAAATTGGAAACAAGGATATGAATCTTTTATTGATCAGCTTTGGATACATGCTTTTAAAGAATACATGTATTCTTTAAATACTATAGAGTTCCAAAGGCTGTTCTGGATGATGTACTTAACAACTCTTCTTGATCAGCACTACCACTGTCTTAACACAATAATCACAGGCTTCACTGTAGATCTTTTCAGGGCAAGGGTATAGCCTAAACTGAGGCTTGCTCAAAATTTAAAAATAAAGCAAAAATGTGAACCTGATTATCTTTACTGTAGCCTTTTCTAACTATACTCCTGGACAAAATAATTTAGTAGAGAAACAAATAAAAGACTCCTGGATTTTCAAAATGTTAAAAAAATGATTATTTGTGTTTTAGTTTTCACCTGCCCAATTTGATGGCTCCTCAAATACCTCTGGATTTTGTAGAATTACACAGTTGTTGACTGAAAGAGAGAAAATTTGGGCAAGCATGAAGCATTAATATCTGATGCAGTTTGAAATACATTAATGCGATTTTTTTAACCCTATGATTTTGTCATAATTGTCAACGTTTTGAGACAGTGATTTGGTGATGTAGTAGCAGCTGTGATGCAATGTCTGTTTGCATGCTTCTCTACTGCTTGATTTCACCTGGGGTTAGGGCTTTGTCATCATGGCTTCCATTTGCAATAAATGAAAATCTCCTCCTTCATTTCTATATGAGATTCTCTGGCTCAGACTGTAATAACAAACATCCCCATGGGTCTATTTTCAGTATTTTAAAAATCTATACCAAATTTAATAATTCCTAAGAATTTTTGTCATCTGGAATCTTGAGAGATTCAGATTTTAATTCTGAATCTGTCAGACAACTTATTTTAGTTGCTTACCAATGCTTTACATATTTAAGTTTATGGTCATGACCAGCCATGATGTGTTTTGTATTAGTTCACTGATTAGTTCAGAATCTGTCTGGTCACCAGTCCACATGTCCTGATGTCTAGTGGAAAAATTGATGAGAAAGTAATTTGGAATCATTGAAAAGGAGATCATTTAGAGACATCTCAACATAAGACATACTCTTCTCATGTCACTTTGGTCATCTGCAAGTTTGGTAGCTGGGAGAAGTTATTTAACTGTTCTGGAACTGACAGGGAATGATAAGCAGCACTAGAGTGCAACAAATAGGTGTCTAAGAGAGCTGGGACCTGTGAGATGGATCCCAGTCATCACCGAAGAATCCCAAAATATCCCTACTGCATCTCATTACAATAGCCCTAAAACTCCCCCACAACCCCCAAAGCTAAATGTGAATTTAGCATTAAAATTCTAATGGTAAAATTATTATTATTATTAGTATTGTCATTATTATCATTATTATTATTATTTTTAAAAAAATAATTTTATAAGATTTGACAATTTTTAGATTATTGCAATATTTGTGGGCTGTTTAGAACAGAGCAAATTAATTGACACACCTTAGTTCCAGATTAATTATTTCTTAATTATATAGTGGAGACACCAAAAACAAAACTGCTAGCACCAAGACTGTGCAGAAAAAAGTGGGGTTGATAGGTGAGGAAATTGTGTAAGATACCTGAAGAAATGGAGTATTGCATTGACAAAAAGTATTTTCCTCAGTTAAAAACCAATCTGGCTAAGAGGGAGGTGAAGTCCACGATGAAGAAATAATGGAAAAAGTATGGAGTCTGATAGCAATGAATAAATTCAGTATTAGATAATGGAGAGAACTGATAAAGAAAACTAAAGCAGTCAGTTGAAAATCTATGGGTAATAGGGCAAAGATAACAAGAAGTTCTTTAAACAGGAACAAAATGCCTGCAGTTATGTAGGACTATGGATGGCAAAATGGTTAACCCTGGTAAAGAAAATGCAGAATTAATAAATACATACATTTTCTAAAAGAAGAATGAAATATTTTATTTTCTTTCACTTCTGAGAAGGAGTGTTAAACAGAAATATTAAATTAGATAATTCACTGTCAAGAAAATGGCTTGTCTGTGGAGCTGCCTAAATTTATTTTTTGGAAATCTCTGTATCCTGAGGAACTTCCATAAGCTTCACAAAATAGCCATGGCCAACATTTACAAATAGTGACTTAAATGACCTTGAAAAACATTTTTCTACTTAGCCCAAACCTTACCTAAGAAAAATTTCTTAGATGGATTGAGCTAAGATTAAAATTACAACTGATGCCAGTCAACGCAACGTAACGGAAAACATTTTTATTTTTAATGATCCGGTGTCTTGATGAGTCCGTAAAACATTTTCATGAAGCAATTATCTCGATGAAACATACCTAGATGTTTTATATTTTCAGAGGCATTGCGTGCAGCTGGCAGATGTGACAAGGCATCCTTGGGTGCAGCCAGGTGTGATGCCTGAGGTATCTGAAACTGCATAGAACTCCGGTGTCTAGACAGCTGGATTGTCCCCTGGTGACCACTGAGTGGGATTCATCTGCTTCGCTAAAGCTATCCAAGAATTAAGATTCCTGGGTTGAAGCTAGATTCCTTTTAAAGAGAGAAAATATGCTGCTTGCCATGTGCTCCAGCAGACCCAGGTGAAATGCCCTTCGTGGTGCGAGGTGAAACATTGCTGTCGAATGCAGGATGTCAGCCATGGGGAGAGAGAGTGAAACTGGAACCAGATGACAGCATCCCAAAAGCAGTGCAAAAAGGATATTGACAACCTGGAATGGGTTTGGAAAAGATTTATTGAAGCATTTCAGGGCTTGGAAAAGATACTTTGTAATGGGAAACTCAAGAAGTGCAATCAATTTTGTTTGTCCAGAAAGGTCAAGAGATGGCTACCTATGATTATATCTCAAGAAATATTTGATTATAAAAGGCACTTTTATCTTCTAAAATACCCCACAACCCAACAACAACAACTGCCTTCCCGCCCCAAATGAAAAAAAACAAAACAAAACAAAACAAAGCCCCAAAAACCCCACCAACCAACAAAAAACTAACAAAAATCCCACAGCACAAAATCCAACAGTTGGAAGCTTAAACTAGCACCAAATAATTAGTGAAGATGTAGAAATTACTGTGTTCTATATTTTCAGTGAAGGAAGCTCTATGGAGGAAACTGTGTGACTGTCACAGTCAGTGGCCAGAAAAGCTTATTTTGGGATATAGAGGCTTTCCATTGCCTTGAGTGCATATCTAAACAGTGTGCTACCATGCAAAGCAAAGGGATGAGCCTGGTCACATAACTGGTGAGATTCTGTGGCCTGGGATGCACCAAGCTGAATACTTGCAATTATTCATTCTGGCTTTGAAATGTATGAATTTCAAAACCTGTTTGTGTAGGGTAGAAAAGTAGCGTTGTACATTTATCAGTGTTGATTCAAGTTCCAAAGAGGCCTGAGAGAAATTATTAACTAAGGCAAAAAGGAAGGTGAAAAATGGGGAAAATCATAAAAATAGAAAATGGAAAATAATTGCACAGAATTTTCATTGCCACAGCCATGCATTTGTTTGAAATTTGATTTTGCATCTAAAATTTTGGATTTTGTTTATTTTCAATTTGATTTCTTTAATTTTTTGGAAAAATATATATAATACTTAATTTTATATATTTTTTCATTTACCTGTTACTTTCTTTATCTCTCTTTTTAGCCTTAGCTTTCTTAATAAAACCAATCTTTGCCTGAAAATAAAATCAAAAACATACAATATTACTTTTCCTTCGTGACATTATGCATGGAAAAATAGTGAAATAAGACAAAGACATTTTTTCAAATTTTAGTCAACTTCTTGAATTTTAAGCCGTTCTAAATAAATAGAAACTCAAGTCCTGGTATTTAATAATTAAATGATTTTCATTATACCTCTGTCCCTTTTTTTCCAGTACTAAAAAAAAAAAAAAAAAAATCATAGGTTTATATCCATGAAGAATTAGGTTGTTCTTAATGCATAGCAGCTGCTTCCGAAATGCTTTTATAAATAAGAACATTTTATGAAATAGCATCTTGGAGGAGACTCTTCTCTTTAGGTATCAGGTAACGGAGGATGCCTTAACCCACTTGGTATTATGTCTAGAACATTTATATATTTTTTGCTTGCTGCTTGCAGCTTTTTTTAGTAGTGTGTCTCTTTTTTATTGCACAGGTTTGTGGAGCAAGCAGCTGTTCATTTGTTTTGTCAGTAATGGAAAGAAGACTTGAACAGCTGATGACAGGTAATTTGGGATGATGTTCAAGTTCTTATAATAGAACTGTGTAGAAAGCTATCACTTTATCTTACAGTGTCTGTATATGTGTGACAAGACTTTCAGAACAGAAAAAGAAATTTGCACTTCACAGGGTAAATAATAAACCATGAGAAAATAGACGGTGTTAAGAATGGCGTATAGGAAAACTTCATGCAGGAAGCCATTTCTGGTGCACAACAAGGTGTTTTGCTGGTTGTATGCTTCTGGAATTTTAGATGAAGGTTCATGGCTGTCATGTGTTGGCACCTCTTCTATCAATTTCTAATACAAATCTGGGGCAAACTCAGAATATTCATTTTTCTTTACTGGAAAATGAGTAATGTTACCTAAACATGGGGTTTCAGGAATTTCTGGGCAAATTTGGCTTGCTTGCATTTTGTCCAGCTGGAGCCTCACGTCCTCTTGTCATTCACTTGAGATTTCTGTTCTGAAAAGAGAAATCTGGCAGTTTCTTTGACAGCTCCTGAATGTTTCCAGGAAATCATTCCCACATGTTCATGACTATCCACTGTTGTACACCTACTTCCATGCAAGAATTTGTACTACTGTCATCCCTCAGGGGAAACTGTTCCTCCAGGGTCTCCTGGAAACTGCAGCTGTAGTAATTACAGTTGTCTGCTACTTCTACCTCTCCTGACCTTGAAGGCACCTTCTGTGTACCCATCCTATCCTCAGCTGATTTTCTCTATCACTGGCAACCCTCTCGCTGCCTGTCCTGCCCAGAGTTCAGGGAGTTCCCTGTTACCTCTGTTACTGCAGCATTTGGCTCCCTGCTGCCACTTTTTAATTCGTTCTGTCAGCTTTCCTACCACTGCTGGCTTCAAAAGTTTATTTGCTGTAGGCAACAGAAAGTCCACATATGGAATGCCTGGAGATGCTGTCCTGGCTGCTGCCCATGCCTTCTGTTTGTGTATGTCTCCAGTTGTTCAGTTGCTTCTTAACTTGCTCATGAAGCTGTGAAAAAGCTCTTTTTCCATAGTTACCCTCCTACATTTGCATTGCAGATGGAGTATCGGTCATCACTTCTGATGAGTAACTCAGTGGTTTTTGCTTAGCATCACTGAAAATTAAAAGAAAAAATATGTTATGAAGAGTTCAGGTGATAATACAATCATCAGGAACTGTATTCCATGCAAGAATGGCAAAATCTATTTGCTCCAGCCAACTACAAGGACCATGTAGTGTATTCCTTATAATTATTTAATAGGAGGTAATTATAAAGTATTTGGATACACAGAAATACATTCTGTAGCTATTCATGGCACTTGAAAGCATGCCACTTGCACAGTGAAACAACCTCAGGATATATAATAGTACTCATGAATTACTTATTAATTCTGCTCTCTTCTGCTTTCTGTCTTCTCCTTTCCAGTTTAAGTAGTTTTGGCCGTATTGTACTACAAAGTGGGACCTAAAGGTCATTTTACAACCTGTTGATCCCCTGGTTGTCACTGCATGCCTTCTGGTATTGTGTCTTCATGTAGCAATTGGATTAAGAAAGGATGATGTAGCTTAATGACCTAGAAGAGGGATGTGATTCTTTGAATGCAAAATAGAGAAGAAAAGATTGATGCAAGTTAATGAAAAATTGAGGATATAAAATAAAGAGATACAAATAAAAACAAGAAGAAAATGTGGGGTAATGTGTAAATGGCAAATAGACAAGTCAATAATTAATGACAATAAAGTAATGACTACCTGAAAAGTCCAAGGCATAGCTTTTATTCTTTGAAGAATAGTCTTATTGGCCACTTTAAATTTAAAAAAAAAAAACAAAAACAAAAAACAAACAAACAAACAAAAGCCCAAAAAAACCCCCCCAAAAAACCAAAAAAGAAAAAAAAAAAGAGAGAGAGAGAGAAGAGTTCTTGGATTTTTTTGTCCTTGGTAATATTCAGCATTCAATTTCCGCACATAGCAAGAATTTGTCAATATTCAGACAAATAGCCTGAACAGTGCAAACATTGAAGTTTTTTCTCCTATGTATAAAAGAACTTTAAAACTCTCTAGATACATAAATATTTTTGAAGTATTGGTGTTGATTAGATTTTTTAAAATTCAATCTTCAGAAAATGTCCTCTTAATTTTAAATCTACATAAAGCAACCTCCAAAATTAAACAGCCCTGTATTTCAGCCCCTGTAAATTGCACTATACAATTAATAATACATCCAGTGTATTATTTTTGAGGAATAGGGAGCCTGCTATAAATTTTTTGTGAGCTGTGTTGAGATTTAGCCACCTACCTTCCATTCACATTAACGGGACTCACACAGATTAATTGCCCTCAACAACAGAAGTTTTCATCCTTCGGTCTCAAGCCAGGCCTTCAATTACAACCCAGAGAACCAAACATACCCTGCAGTTATGAAAGATGCATGCCTGGGCATTCAGCATAAAGAGGGAAATATCAAAATCAGGTTATTTGGCAGGAACTGAGGGGAAAAAAAATGTTATTTCATAAACGGCAGACAGGACAGATGGAACTAAAAGTCATGCAGCTGAGAGAAGGATCAAAGAAGAACAACTATTTCCTTGATGCAGGGAAAAGAAAGAAACAACAAAGTGTGCAGTACAGCGTGTGCTCCTGACACAGCTGGGTCAGCCAGCAGCTTTGAGAGATTTCTGAACAGGGTAAAAGGGACTGGAGTCAGGCAAAGGGAAATGCATCAATATTCTGAAAAGAGAGAAAAACAATATGTAGTTTTATAGTTCCTTCCCTGTGAAGTTGCCATCTCTTAGTCTTTCTTTATGATTATGCAACATATTAAATTGTTTTAATATTAAGGTGCTAGAAATAGTCGGTCTAAAGGGAAAAAAGGGAAATAATTTAGTGAACAAAATTTTGAGGAAAACAAACCCTCAGGCTAGAGGACTACCTTGTTTTCATGTTTGGGGGGGTGGGGTGGTGTGGACTGAAATGGCAAGAGAGAGACAGAGAGAAAAAGGGAGAGATACAAGTATATTTTAAGTCTGTCCTATGATTTTTATATCCTGTGATTTTCTGTTCTGGAGTTATACTTTTGTCATAGAGTCTTACTGTTTTCAGTCATCAGCTTCTATTTAAAAAGAAAAAAAAAATACCTAAATTAGAAATGATATTAGAGAACTGAACAGGCTGAAAAATTCTCAGATTTGTGAGATATTTAGCTCCTGTTCAGAAAAAGTAACCTAGGACTCAGGTCTAGCCCAGAGGACACAATGTGCTTGGACATGTCCTTGATGTGAGTCACCCTCTTTAATTCCCTGTGGTGAAATCCAGTATCCTTTCACCCTCTTGAAGATCATTCCACATGGGAAGAGCTGTCACCATGGGATCTACCAAGTTCTTAATTATTACCAAGAAACAGTGAGATGGTAGCTTTAGCGTCCAAGATTAAATCTGTTTAGAAATAGTCCCTTGAGAGCTGTTTCATCAAGATATATGTTTTAGCCAGTGCTTCACTGCTGCGTGCTTTTGGAGGGAAAGAGGACTTTGTAAATGGATTTTCAACTTTTTTTTTTTTCCTCAACTCAATACTATTCAGAAGATAAATTAAAGCTTGAGTGCAGTTACTTCATCCTGTCCCAGAATATAATTTTATTTTTATTTAATGTATTTAGGTTGGTGGATAGGTAAATGATTGTTACATGAACCTGTTTCTCATTGATGAATGTGTCTAGAAGAATAAAGGAAGAAAGGACAAGAGGAATTGATATTAAAGTAAGCAATATAATTCAGTGTCCCTCTTGCTGTTCCATTAACAGTACCCATGAGAAGACCTATCTTCCATTTCACAACCATTCTTTTTTTCTCCCATTTCCTTTTCCCTCTTGGGCATCATTTATAGAAAGAGTGTAGCCTTAATATTTTTTATAGTCTTTGACTTAGCAAATCATTATTTGTCACAAACTAAATTTTGTGTGTGTGCGTTTCTGGAGTTTTCTGTTTCGGTATTTTTACTGTCTGTGGGCTTGAAGTACAAATTATGTATTCATTGATAGCAACGCATTTTAGAGCTTAAAGCTTGCTTTCCTCTGCCAGGGCTCCTTTCAAATAACTCAAAGATTATTCAGGTAAAATAATAATTATCTCCCAAGAATTTAAATAAAAATGATCTGTGCTGACTGTCATTGCTTCATCATAATGCTGGATAACAGGGTAAGTTCAAATGAACACTTTTAGTTTCTTTTTCTCTTGGTAATTTGCAGCTAAGATTACATTTCTATGATTTTCATATCCCATGGCTCAAGAATTCTGACATTTCTCCCTGCCTCCTGTTTTACACCCCCCCGGACTTATCCATGTACTGCTTATGCTAAAATTAATATAATAAGAATACAAATGAACAACAACAATACTATTCAAGAACATTTGGCATTTGGATGAAAAGGGCTTTTCACATATTCCCATTGTTGCTGAAAGGACATGAAGAATTTCCACTGAATCAGTAACAGCTGGAGCAGATTCAAGTGTGGTTTTAGCAGAATGGTGAGCGAGAAGTGCCCTAGCGATGCTTCCCCAGAGCTTGAATTATCCAGAGCCCCCTCTTGCAAAGAGTGGTGCAGTATCATGGATAGGAGGGAATATTTCACTACAACACTGTTTTTGAAGTTCTGCTTATGTATGAGCATCATTATCTGTGAGAGAACTAGGAAAATCCAAACCCCACAAATTTTGCTCAGTCTATTTCAGCTACTTTGTAGTTTGGGGGTGTTTGTACCAAAGTGGTGGGATGTCTGTTAGCAGTGAGGTATCTGTGTGCTAAGATTTATAATGGGACTGGAATCCAAATTTCATGCTGATATTGTTTGAGTCAACTCTGGTACCGTGTCCTAATCTTGTGTCATATGGCAGTTTGCTCTTATGGAAATTACCTCAGACTGGTGATAATGTTAAATGTCTGCTCATCTGTTCAACTTATGTGGGAATTTCTTTGTTCCCAAAACCAAGAATGTGCTGAGGAAGAAGAGCAAACCGAGTCTGTTCAACGCCTCTCACTAACACTGAATATGGTGCTGTGTGGGTGACAGTCGGTATAAGCCATTTGAAAAGAGGAGCTTGAAAGAATGCTTAATTAAATTCAGTTATAATTTTTCTTTGTTTTATGAATTTTTGCCCGTCTGCAATAAGTAAAATATCCTCTGGGAATGATACAATATAAAGTTTAAACCAATATTGTGGCAGAGGAAGATGGACCTTGCCCAAAGTTGTGCAAGAGAGCTGTGAAATATGACACCTAAATCTCTCAAAGAAATGTTTTGTCTGTGAATATGTATTCTGAAAATGAATTATATGTAGATTGGCTGTGAGAGAGAGACAAGCTGTTCTGTTGATTTAGGCATGACCTGTGTGGTGACGCTTCATCTCCCACTGAACTAAATACTCTTTCAAATGACATATTAATGGGAGGACATCCAAAATACTTGCTAGGCAAATGAATGTGTAATAGCCAGATGGTTTATTTGGTTTTTCAGTAATCCTCAGAGGATCAAAAAGGGGATTTATTTTGTAAGTTATAGCATGCTGTTACCTGTGTTAAAGTGTCTTGAAATACAGTAGGTTATAATTGCAGATCTGTTCTTTTCCTATTTTGCCACATTAGTAAAGTACTGTGGAAAATGTCAGCCAACTTTACATGGTATGGTAGGAGTACAGGTGGGGAATGTTTAAGAAATAGAGTTGTAAAAGAGATGTTTAAACAAACTACCCAATAATCCTTTCTGCTATTCTTAGGACTATTCAGATCTTTCATCCAACATGAAATTCCTTCTATTCAAAATTTAGCATAAAGAGCATAACACATATCTCAAAAGGTGGAAAAAAACTTATCTTGTGAGCCTGCCTACATAACTCTATTTAATACATGCAATGTATTTTGGGATATCTTCTCTTTCCTTGAACATATTGTGTTGAGACAGAAACTTCTAATATAATACTATACAGCTTTTAACTCTGTACATGTCTGGTCAAATGTCCTCAGCATATGCTCACTCTCTGCAGCTGGGAGAGGGAGCTACAGGTGTTACATTTGAAAAAAGGCTGGCTTTTCTCCATCTGGTTCCCTAATATACAGATTGGGATCTTTTCCTTTCATGAGCAGGAATGGGTCCCTTTTATGCTACCTTATGTTCTGCATGGAGGAGAAAAGGAAATTGAGTTTCACAAATGCTGTATTTGGTTTCAAGCACATTTCTGCTGGGAAGGATTGAATTGTTTCTGAAACATTGAAGAATTTTGCCTCAGAAATTTCACTGTTGTAGACCAACCGTGCTGCTGCTGTGTGTCCCCCCTGGCAACAATAGTGGACCAAAATTATTTCAGTCTATGACACAGTTAGGAAATCAGCAAAACACTCAAAAACCAAATGTGTCACTTGAGCAAAATGATGAAATCTAAATTCTCTATAATTCAGGAAAACCTTTCCAAGACTGCTTGTGATTAGATTTGTCCCAGCTGTTATAAATGTTTTTAGAAAACCTTCCCTGAGACGGCCCCTCTAACAGTGGAAACTCCTTCCCATTCTAACACTGGGAAGATGCAACAGGAACACCTATTTGCTATGCTTGCTGCTTAGGAGATCTCTCTCTCCTGAGTAATTCATATAACAACCATTCATACACCTGAGGTTTCTCTAGAGCTTAGTTTGTTGAGTGAATTTAGCTGCTTTGTATTGAATTTTACTAAAACTTGTGCAGTGATGCGCAAGGCATGACAACAAGGGTATGCTGGATTAATTCATTTTTCACAATTGCAGAAAACTGGATAGTTTTTGGATAAAGCAGGTCATAGGATTTTCCTTCTACTGACTTGTAAGTCCTTGACTGTGTGGGTAAGTGTTGGCTTCTTTCCTTTTGGTTCCATGAACATGATTTAGCTCTTACAGGCAGACCCTTTGTCAGATATCTGGATATTCTTGGAACATAGTGAGCTGTCTGCTTGCTTTCCCACAGTCTGTGGATAGCCTAATCCTTAGCTACTGGAATTGATGGCCAAATCCTTTAAGGGCTGAATAGGCAGAGGAAGAGGTAGAGGACTGTCCTCAGAAATGTGCTTAGGTTCTGCTTCTCATCTGAGTCTCACAGAAATCCCAGCACTGAGATACCTTCACAGAACCCCAGAACAGGTGAGGCTGGAAGGGAACACAGTGAGTCATCTGGTCCCAGCTGCCTGCTCAGGCAGGGCCTCCCAGAGCACAGGGGACAAGACCGTGTCCAGTCAGCTCTGGAATATCTCCAGTGAGAGACACTCCACACCCTCTCTGGACAATCTGTTCTTATCACAGTCACCCACACGGTGAAGAAGCCCTTCCTGACGTTCAGGTGGAACTTCCTGTGCCTCAGTATCTGCCCATTGCTTCTCATCTGTCCTTGCTGACAGACCCTGTGGGTTGACTCTGATACCCATGTGTATGAAAACTCTCCCAGTGCTGAACCATGTCTGGAGGGGTTAACTGTCCTCCTTGGTGTCCACAGAGATGTCTGGAGGTTTCAGCTGACACCAGCACTTCTTTACCTGTCTCAGGGCACCTGGCTTAAAGCTGTTTCAGCTTGATGCTGCAAACCCTCTGTTAAATGCGTGCCAAGTGGCAGGAGACCATCCATCAATAGTTATGTCTTATGAGACAGGACCTCAGTCACTTCTGTTCCTCAACTCTGTAACCAATGTTGTCCAGAACAACAGCTGCATGTGGAAGCATCTTTGAGAACCAGGGCATAAAAGCACCAACCAATCCCTGAAGTTCAAAAGTAGTCCTTCCACTATTTGTCACTTACCATTCCCTCAAATTCACTGTGAGTGATGTCTCCACAAGAAATGTGAGCCACCGCTATAAGCCAGATGTCAGTAAAAAAGTGGATTATCCCTGCTTCAGCGTCCCTTATTGTGATTCAATTTCTGTACATGATGGACACTGCTGTTCAACAAGCAGCACTGTCACTGGTCACCTTTTGATTTAAAAAGACAGTTTGAGGCCATAAGCTGGAAAGATGCTTGGTCAAACAATTGATTGGTGGGTAGATGAAACTAGTAATACAAACATGCTGGAAGCTGGGAATAACACCAGGAAGGCAGATGTATATTTGATGTCAATGATCTTGATTTGCATGGGTACATAAAGAAAGCTGTTTCTGAAATAGAGATTAAAGGTGCTGAGAGAAAAGAGATTAAAGGTTCCGAAAGAACTAAAATGCATTTTTAAAAGAAAAGGGACTGTTTGTGCATGTGTGATTATTTTTACTAGTTTAATCTGGCAATAAAAAACATAGTATTTGGCTTGTCAGCCAAATTTGATCTCAAAATTCTTTTTAAGGATTCAGGAACAAAATCTTGCATGAGTGAATGCAGCTTCTACTTAGATGGGGAGTTGTTTTTTCAGTTGTTTTAACAGGCAATATGCAATATCAGTGCAAATCTCCAGAGGTCAATAGAGTTTGCTGTAGTTATCAGGAGAAAATAGGCTTCATGGTGAGTAGAGAAAATGCAATTATTTAAATATCCACTGTACTGTTTAATGTTTGATAAAGATTCTGTATACACGCTTGTACATACATGTATGTACAAACACAGAGACACATGCAAAAAGATATAAATAACATACTTCAAACAGAAGTATTTCTTTTGTGTAAAACTTTCCAGTATACTTAGGAAAGCTACAAAAAAATATGGTGGGAGAGAGAAAAAAGAAAAAAATAAAAGACGTATTGAAATAAGGGAAGTTAATTAATTGTAGGATCTTTCACACCAATAATGCTGCATGTTGTATGGCAAAATCTCGTCAGCTGAGAAATGGTGTCAGTTCCTGACATCACTCAAGCCTCTGACAAACCTCCTTTTGGCTTGCATGAAACAAAAGTTACATCCATTATATTTTTCACATGGCAAAGTACAGCTACAGTAAAATAAGCTTCCAGAGCCCTAGTCCCTTTGTTTTTCCTTATCATTACTTTGCTTTACTGTCACAAAGTCTTTAAACAATATGCAACTCTTCATCTCAAAAGAAAAAGGTATATTTCTCTAGAATAAATCTATTTTCTTGCAAAAAATGATCAGCAGAGAGTTTTCTACTATTAACTTGATAGCATTTTAGAGCATCCAGCAAACTTATTTTCAGCTTTTAGGGACAGATTCTATTTTTAAGAAACCCTATCAGAATCTGTGATATGACTGTATTTTTTTTTCTTATATTGATACTGAAGTGTTTCAAATACAGTGGTTACAAAAACAGGTCTGTTATTTGATCTCCTTTACTGTTTTGCCAAAATTCAGAAGCCAGTCTTTAATAGATAGAGATTTTTATTGTTTGGAGAATACAATATGGTCAATACTGTTAAAAAATAAGTGTGTGTCTGAACTGAATACTCAGCATAATTGCAATACCACAGATTTCTCAGGGAAAGCTGGTCCCACACCTGGTAGGGTCGAAAGCTGTGGTCAAATACTTGAAATTCTCAGCTGGTTTAAGTGGAGGCAATGACCCTGACTTCAGCAGCTAACTGGCACAGAGGAGAATTTCATCTGTTAACTTTTTGAAAGCAACCATTTTATTTGTTCTTCAGCTCTGAGCATTTATGTTCCAGCTGGTCTCAAAAATCACATAACTGGAAGTTGTAAAGACATGCTGGGGGAGGGAAGTGGCAGGAAACTTGGCAGGAAAAGAAGCATTGAAAACTTGAAGCAGAAACTATGGCAACCTGAATAACTTGCTGGAGGAAGTGTGCAGCAGGTTTTGCCAATAGCACCTGGGGAACAAGGCCTTCACCTCAGCAGTGATGTCTTGCAGTGAGGGAAACGATTCTCCTCCTGGATTTGACATGGGTGAGATGGCAATGCACAGAGCATCCTCACATGTGCTCTTTGGATCATCTCAGCGAAAGAATCTCAGAGAAAAACTGCAGCAAATCCAGTGTAGGGCTCTGTTGGTCAGGAGGCATGAGGAGTATTTAAGGGAGATGTGTATGTTCAGAGGAGAAGGCTTTGGAGCACCTTCAGAGATGCATGGTGATAGGGTAAAGTCCAAAACCTGGAACACTGGACATTCAGATTAAATATGAGGAAATTTTTTTTTTAGTTTTTGTTAGGGGTTCAGTTTTTTGTATTTTCTTTTTCGTTTGTTTGTTTGTTTTGTATTGTTTTGTTTTTTCTTTTTTGACCATGGGGGCTGTCAAAGCCTGGAAAAGAGATTGTTGATACTTTCTAGATATAGTCAAAACTCAACTGGACAAAACCCTGCAACCAGATCAGATGTGGCTTTGCCTTCAGCAAAGATGACCTCCAGAGGTCTCTTGCAACCTGAATTATTCTGTGTTTCTGTGATTCTGTTCAGTTTACTTAAATTATTCTCTTTATTTTCAAAGGGATGTGACAGTTTCAGAAATGGATCCAGCTGTTGATTATATGCTTCAGGGGACAACAGTAATGGAGAAGCTGCAGCCCTTTTAGACCCCTGGAAAACTCCAGCCTCAATTTTTTTATTATTTTCTACTTTCAGCTATTGGGGAGTGTTGCTGAGCTCATAAAGCAGCTGCTGTGAAGGGTATGAAAAGTAATTGCTGCATATACTTCATAGGGCTTGTAAAATGGTTTAGAAATTGCTGTAGAGAAGTGAGCTGCTATGTTTTTATCACTATAGAAAGCATCAAGATGGTAAATCACTAGATAAGCTATAAGAATATACATATATAAATATGCATACACATATATAAATATACATATGGATCCCAACTGTTAAGCTAATTCATGCTATCTTAGAATCCGGCCTTAAAATTTGTCCACAGCCTCTTTTTTTTTTTTTTTTTTTTTTTTNNCGCCTTAAAATTTTTCCACCCCCTTTTTTTTTTTTTTTTTTTTTTTTTTTTTTTTTTTTTTTTTGCGTAAATAATGCAAGTGTCTCAATGATAACTTGGGTAAAATGGAGCTCCAGGTGATATACCTGGCTGATAGGATGGATGTAAGAGAAAACTGAACATGAACTCCAAAGAGAAATCCATTAGTACCAAAAAAATGACAACCTCCTCAATGCATCCATTAAAATCCTAATGTATGAACTGGTGAAAAAGAGAAGCATGGTGATAGAGGAAATCCTACTGTAGAAAGAATGCCTGTTAGTGTATAAATTGTGTAAGAGGGAGCCTCTGCCCTCCTAAATTCAGACTTTACACTTAGGTTTGTTTAATTTCTTCCAAGATCACACAAAGAGTCCTTTAGGCATCCTCCTTGCATCAGCTTATATTTATTTTCTCTATTTTTTAGAAAAGATTGTCCATATATCTCACAGGGTAGGCCTAGACTTCTGTTAATTAAACTCTCAAGGCCATAAAGATGGAAAAAATAAAGTATTATTATTAAGGATTATTTAAACTATGTTTGTGTGAGGTTGAAATACAGTCCAGCTGAGAGCTACCTGCTAAAGCCTTAGTAAAAAAAGACAGTCAGTGGGTTCTCAGCCAGTACGATCTCAAATTAAAATTATACTTCACAACAGTAAATTTGGTGATGATAATTCCATGTGGATTAAGTGCAAGAAGCTGAAAAAATAAGCACTTATTTTTCTCATCCAGATAATTTGTCTTTCTTTTAGGGTTTGCCTTTGGAAAAAACTAACCCAAAGTCTGTATGTGGGGATGTAAACAGCTGCATGGGGAAAAAATGTCAATGCTTAGCAGCAGTGAAGTTTGTCCAAGGATTACCACAGTGAATAAAACCAACTTCCCTTTTAAAAGCTGAGTGTACTATTTTGGGAATGTGACCCCTTTTCATGAATAAATGACGTGGTGACATTTACAGATAAAGCAAGATTTAACTGCTATGAAAGGAGATGACAAATGTCAGGATGTCAGTAATGATCTGTGAACATAATGGTCTCTCACCAGAGCACTGAGTAGATATATAATGTAATTGTCGCCTGCTAATGCTGCCATGGAAGAAGAAAAGCAAAGCAATGTGAGGAAGATCAAAAACCTCTCTGGAACCAACCTTAAAGCCTGATTGATAGGCATTGGCACAACTTAGCTAATAAATTATACTGCTAATGACTTAGAGTTTTTACCTTGTGCATATTACTATTTCACACTGTGAAATTCCTGTATAACTTATAACGGCATTGTGTCAGAGGATAAAGTGTTGGCCATCAAAACGGCTTTCTGACAGTTTCTTTATCCCTGTTGTACTGCTGGGGCTTGGCTGTTGCAAAAGTCTTGCTGGAGCTGAGTGGATTTACTGCAGCCAAAGCTGGTTAATGGAGCACAGGTTGCTGCAGAACAGAGAAGGATTCTTCCTTGGCAGAATCTTGCAGTTCTGTGAAAGACCATACAACCGCAGAATCATTTAATGGTTTGAATTGGAAGGGGCCTTAAGAATTATCTAATTCTAATTCCCTCCATGGGCTGGGATATCTTTCCTGTGACCAGGTTCCTCAAAACCACATCCAACCTGCCCTTGAATGCTTTCAGTGCTGAGGCATGGACGAGTTGCTCAGAGGAGTTGTGGGTGTCTCATTCCTCTCACAGTAAATATTTTCTCCCTAATATCTAGCCTAAATCTCTCCTCTTTTAGTTTAAAACTGTTCCCCCTTGTCCCATCACTATCTGCCTGTAAAGATCATCTAGACCTCCTTGTCCAGGTATTATGTCTCTCAGTTTTTGGGGTTTTTTTCACTTCCAGGTGTTATGCCTCAGTTTTTCACACCCTTGTAGATTGTATGCTGGCGCAGCCTTGTGATTGATGTCAAACTTGCTTTGATGACTTCCTTGTGATACCCAGAGTTATGGTAAGGAAAAAGAGCTGGAATTATTTATGCAGTTGTCTTCTGAAGCCATCTCAGGCAGCTGCCTCCCACCCGTGGGCCTGAAAATGAATCCACATTTGTCCCACAACATTGAGCGCTTTCTCCAGCTGACAGTTAAATTGATTCTCATTTGCTATTCAAAGTGAGGACAGTGTCTAGAAATCTGAAGGTTTAAAATTCCAGAGATCTCATCTCAGAGTAGTGTGGAAAGCAGGGGGTTTCTTTGCATGAGCTCCACAGCCTCCTGGCAACTTCTCAGCCCTCAACTGAGCACTGGGCTTTGCTTTCCTTGTGCTTTGCTCCAGCAGTCTGCTGACCTTTCCTCTGCATAAGTTAGCCTGCCACAGGGCTTGTGTTACCCAGAAGACCAAGGATGTTTTCAGAGAGATGGAGAAACTGTGATTAAAAGCCAGACATAGTCAAGCTCTGGTGAAATCAGCCAGAAAGCATTTGGCTGCTAGTTTGTTTATGAGAAGAAATATAACAGATAAAATAGAAACATTAATACAATAAAAATGCCAAACTCTGGAACACAGTGAAGATAATACTGAAAAGTGAATAGATGTATTTTTAGAAGATCCTCTGAGTAAATCTGCTGTTAATAGTGCACAAGTGTATCTTTAACACTACTTGTATAGATACAGTAATCGCAGTATCTCTTAGGGAAATCCCCATTACAAAGGAAACTCATCCCAATCTGCTGTATCTTTTGATCTGCACTTTACAGTCAGAGCCATCTATAACGATGAAGATGGAGGTGGCATTTTGGATAAGACAGCCAGCATTGTAGCAATCATTTATTGACATCCAGCAAGGATTCACCGCGATTAACCACCTAAAAGTTAGATGTCTTTAAGTGAATTCTCCTAAGCTTCCAGTAAAGCCAATGGAGAGATGTAGGCAGTGCAGAGTGCAATCGACCCTATCCTGAGATAAGTATTCTAAGATAAATTGTGCGTATTTCTTGCTATTCACTCTGGAGGGATCCAGAATCAATGCCTACTTTTGAGGTGGCTTTGCTTAGGCGAGACATGTGGGAGGCTCTAATTTCCATGGGAGCAGCTGATCTGAAGGGTCAATTGCCTTAACACAACCTTTTTACTGTGCAGCATTAAACTGTTAAACCTGATTAGGCTCTTATGGTGAGGAGTCCTTCAACCTCCATATCTTGCACACATGTAAGAAAATTAATACTAAAGAAAAGAAATGCACTTTAAGAATAGAAAGAATAGAAAAGACATCATTAAAATGCACAGAGGAAGAACCAAGCAAAAAGCAATTATGCTGTTATGTAACCATTGAGCTAGTTAATCCACTCTGTGCATACCTTTTTAAAAGATTCTCTGTTAAAGAGATTTACTAATGTTCAATCCTGAGGTGGTCACTGTGAAATTTTTCTTCTTTTTGATGTAAGGGACTCATCACTTGGAGAAGCAATACAATCCTTCCAACAGTAACTAGGAAAAAGCAATATCAGTGTTCTCAGGGTATAACATGAAATGTGTTTCTATATGTATCATTCTGGTGCTCCTGCTGATCCAGTGGGGGTCATTTGTGTTGAAATGAGTCTCCCAGTGAGTAAAGATTATCAGTTATGACCAGGTTTTGTGATGTGAAGCAATAATTTTAGAGGCTGTATGTTCGATCATTTTAGTCCACAAACCTTATCTTTGAAATGATAAAAGGTAGTTTCTGGGTGGACTAACCATGGTCTTATTACCTTTTAGGTATAACTTTTAACTCATCCATCTTGACACAGGGATTTCTAATCTCACATATTTTTAACTTGTGTTAGATATATATTCCAGTATTAGTGGACCATTTCTGTTTAAACTACTTGGGATTTTTGAGTATAGTTCTTTTTGCTTGATTTATTGTAATATTTAATTAACTCTTACAATTGGATGGATTTCTAGGTTACAGTTATTGGACTATTATTTGGCTCTGTTGGGTGAAAAACCCATTACAAATTGTGTTAACAGTTCTGCTGCTCAAGGAAAACCTAGGCTAGGGTTTATATTTAGTTTTAAAATACGGAGTTTTAGTCTCTGCTTTAATGCCATTTAAACTCATCAGCTAGAGAAGGATATTAGTGGTTATCTCAGCCCTGACACTTGCTAACAAAGACTGACAACTGCTGACACAACAACCTGCCTTGAATTATATTTGGGTAGTGGGTGGAATGGGTTGGCATAACAGAAACATGTAATTTCAGGAAACGGCCATTTTTAGAAAATGACATTGTTTAAAATTTCCTATGCTGAAAGGGAGATGCATTTTCCCCCAGAACTCTCAAAAAAATCATACAGGGGATTGAGGAGGAAAATGGTGCCTGAAATAAGAATTTCAATATGTATTCAGCGTCAGTCAAAATTTCCCATTTTAATTTTTATTCTGAGTTCTCTTCAAATATAAATCTGTATAGAAAGTCTTATCCTTAATTAATGATAGAGCTTAAATAAAGTCTTTGTTGCTATCCATTTCTTTCCGATGCCTCCCCTTACCTCCACTGATCAGAGCTGCATGTTGAGTAGACACACTATAACCCCGTAATTTGAAGCTA
Organism: Regulus satrapa; assembly: GCA_013396955.1. NCBI lineage: Eukaryota > Metazoa > Chordata > Aves > Passeriformes > Regulidae > Regulus > Regulus satrapa. The sequence continues at coordinate 390,993 of VWZN01015660.1, read as the reverse complement.
CTGCTATAGCACCAATTCTTCTGGATGATACCACACCTTGCCAGTCAAAAATGATTTGAGCTTAAATTGTCAGCTAAAGATGCTCTTCATTTTTATTGCCCTGAACTTGCAGGCAGTCTATTGGACGAAGTGAATTACTTTGTTGTAGAAAATGTTGGTAATTTTGTGTGAAGGACACAATCAGAATACACAATATTTTTTGCCCTTTGCATTTCCCAACCTGCTCTGCTCCTTTGGTACCCAAGCATATTACAAAATTGCTGACATCTGAGCTGATCAATCAAACTCTTTGCAGTTCTGTAAATGATCTTAACTGTCTATGCAGCTGTTATTTGGCAGTGTTCCATCTAGAAAATAAAATACAAACATCAAAAAAAGTTCAGCAAGGCTTACGCTTCACAGAGGTTTTTTGATAGCTTATCTGTTATATAACAGTCTCTTGGGTCAAATTAGAAGATGTCAGATCTTTGTCCTTTTGTAAATCCCTGATCCCTGGGTTAACCATATGACAATCACCTCCCAAATCAGGGACAGCTAAGCAGTGTGCTGGTGCTGTGCTGATAGTCTGCACGCTAATGGACACAGCCTACCAGGAAAACACAGGCTGTATACAGGAATATCTTGTGGGAGCTAAGGAATGCTGGGGCAGACATAGGTTTTATAGAATTAAGAGGGTAGATTTTTTCAACAGTGGTTTCATTTTTGTTCCTCAATTCTGCACAACTCTCCACCAAGCTTAACCAAGCTTATCCATGGCATGCATGGATAGTTTGTGATTTATGTAGAGGTGAGTGTGTGCCACCATCCCTTGCCATATATAGAGAACTGGGAAGAGAATTAATGCTCTGGTAGACTGCAGGAAGATATTTGCCAGGGCTATGGAGAGACAGCAAATCTCCTGACACTTTATGCTCTGATTGGTCATGCCCAAAAGGCGTATCAGCCAACTTGAACAGATCAGCAAAGTTCTCATTAGCAAAATTCCAAGCTAACCTTTCTACTTGCTGACTGCAGAGAGGGCAAAATGATAATTACGGTGAAAAAGCTGTCCTTAGCACTCCAAAAAAAAACCCACAAAAAACCTACCAGGCAATAAACATTGTTGATCAGACACAAAATCGGATGGAGGAAAGGAAAATGTCGGTGAATCAAATGTCTTCTCTTCCTGGACAAACCAGTGGTGAAATGCTGCAGTTATGTGCAAGAAGACTTCATGTGGTGTGATAGACACACTGACAGTTGGTCCGGGTCAGTTTTTTTGGTGTAATGTACAGAAGAAGTTTTCCTCAGAGGACCATAGAGGAAATGAAGTGCCCAATACCTTTGCCAGTTTTATAGCTCTCAGACTACATGGAAAATTTCATCCAGAAAAAAATGGTAGAGAAAAGAAGATACGAACAAGAAGAACAAAACAATGTTTTGTGCTGTACAAATTGCAATATATTTAAGATTTTTTTTTTATATTCTCTCACTTTGTGATTTGCTTTTACACTGCAGTTTATACCTTGTTTGTTAAAGACTGCAATATGGGGCTACAGTAACCTATGGCAAATTTTAAGACCTTTAACCAAAATCAAAATATGCATCTAGAAAGAGATTTTTTTTTCTCCTCAGCAGAAATTAGAACTGTTGAATTTAGAAGCACATCCCATTTCTATCAAATATGCACCATTCCCCCTGTAGCTCCTTTTATGTTAGTCAATATCTTTTAATGGTATCTGATGGTTTCCTAGGAGATGCCCTAAATGGCCAAACTCACTAGTTTGATGCTGGTGTTGGATAATATCTATATGCACTAAACATCTGTTTTGTTCACTGAAGTCTGCTCTGCCCTTTTTCCACTGGTCATTATGTTCCCCTTGAGGGTTTCTAATAGTTGCTAATGAGATAAGAAAAATGCTCCATGTATACTTCCATCTTCTCTGATGATGTGTGATAAGAAGTCTGTGCTCTTTTTTAGCAGGAATTGCTTCAAAATCATTGTTAGTGTTTCTTTGTACAGTAGTTTGCATGCAAATTTTACACTTAAGGACTAAAGTGCCTTTTAAAAATCTGTAAGATGCAATTAGAAAGAGAAAGATCACTACATTATAGGGTAGAGAGTTCTATTCGTGGAAGGGTGGGCTCAGTGTTGATTCATGTTTTTCAGATGGTACAGTACAGGTTGCATCATTAATAGAAGATTAAGATGCCAAATGGGGAATTTTTACCTTCTGTTTCTGAGTTTTTCACTGTAGGAAATCACCCAGATACGGCAAGAGTTTGATTTTATATAACATGATGAGCAGACAGAGTGTTCCTCAAATTGAACAGAGCCTGCTGCTACTGTGGGAAGAGGGGCTGACAACTTGGGTAGTATCCATACAAAGCTATAATTTCTAATCTGTCAAAATCACTTCCCTTTAGAAAGCCTGATTTCATTAGCATGTTCTTTGTCGGATGTGATTGTCTCTCTTAGCAGCTTTCTTTTTACAGCTGTCACAAAAGCCAATCAGATTATACCAAGGGCAGGAAATAAATAAGTCTTTTTGCTGGAAATTAATTTAGGCAAGGCTGCATCGCATATGGTTAGATTTAGTCCCTACTTTGAAGTGTGAAATTTTAGAAAGGTAACAGATGAGGGCTCTAAGAGCAGGTATTGGCATAAATTTGGTTTCAAACTGCACTTCTTCTGGCAATCTAGGGGTGAGTATAGAAAATATAGTTACATATAGCCTATGTTTTATAAATGGCAAGCCAAGCTCTTAGCTAAACTGAAGACATAGGCTAAACTGTCTTGGACAGAGAGGCCAAATTAAGCTTTTCTCAGATTTTGTCTGTGCTGTACTCTTCTGGGGTAATTTAACCCAAACATTAAGAACTTATTTAAGCTAATTTTCTTCGTATTTGATCTTGTCCACTGTTCAATTTACCAGTGTGACTCCTCTATCATTCCACTCAAGTCTGATGTTTTTGTATATCTTGCTGTGCTCCACCACCAAGGAGTATCAAAGCTGAATTTGCCTTGGTTCTTCTGGTGCTTTGGACCTGAGCATGTAAGGCAATGAGGAGCAGGAAGGTGCTTTATTGAAACCTGTTTATTTACTTGATTTAGCTCTGCTTGATTCATCTCTCTATTACAGCTTCGGAAATTTGTGAGGAATAAAAGGGATCAGATTGTTCTTTTTTTCAAAAAAGTATTTCTCCCTGGAGAGTAAGACAAAGGAGGTTGTCCTGTTCGTATTCTAAGGTTGAAAAAAGGGTTTTCAGATGTCTTTAGTGCACTAAAGAAAGATGAGTGTCATAGAAAGGACACCCCTGTTTATCAGCTGACTAGTCCCTCTTTCCCTGTTCCATTTGCAAAAAGGGGTAGCATGAAATGATAGCAGAGCTCTTCAGTGGAGCTGTAGTTTCACTGTTCAGTCACTCTGACCCTTCTGGGGAACAGGTAAAGCTGTCACCTTTTCTAAGGAATCTTTCTGTGCAGGTGCAGAGAAAGATTCTCAAAGTCAAAGCTGGAGCTGTATGATTAGGTTGGTTAATAATTTCTTTTATTTTGGAATCTTCGTAAATCACAACAATCTATCGCTTGTTAGAAATAGGTAACAAGTGCTATATAGATCAGACAGCATTTCTCTTACAGGTATATTGGTATATTGCTTTATAGATGTATTACCTGAGTAGGTATAATGAGTCCCAGTATCTTTTCATTGTGCTGTGAAATATAGGTGAAAGTGCTCATAATCATTATTAATTATAAGCAAAGTTTCTTCCCCTTCTCCAGGTACTTGGTCTTTGAATTTTGGCCCTTCTGCATCTCTAAAGGTTCATAGTTTCCTTTCTAAAGCTAAGAGAATCTGCTGGTCTTAAAAACTTCATCCATTTGTATGAATATGTGTAATGGTCTAGCTGGTTTTTTTCTCTGCCTTTTTGCCAGTTCCATCTGGTCATTTAAAAACAGTAATTCTGTGTCTTTTCATGTGCTCCAGATCTTCTGCAATGCCAATCTTAAACTGACAGTATTTGATCCATTTTATGATTACTCTTCATCTGTTCCTGGCTCTTTGTCTGCATGCTGGTAAAAGGCTTTGATCACCTCCCAGCCAGAATCTGTGGCTTCTCATAATTCCTTCTGGAAAGATTCTTTGTCTTCATTTAATTACTTTTTACCATTACCTGGCTAGTATCCATTACCTGTTTTCTGTTTTTAATTTTTGCCACAGTGAAAGTTAATAGGACTCTTCTGCATTGGGACATTTAGGAAAGTCAATCCAAATTAAATGTTAAGGTTCACACTTCAGCTGCATTAAATCCCTGTGTTGACAGTCTTGTTACGAGAAAAGAAACCTTAATTTTGTTTAATTTAATACATACTATAAATGAATTAAGCTAAGTCAAATTTAACCACTTCAACTTTGAACAAATGTGTCTACACAAGGTTTGTGAGATTTAGCAAATCAATTTTAGCTTCACACCTTTATTAATGTTTTTGATTTCCTGAGTTTTTTGCACACAAGGCCTCAGATGTCTTTTATATAGGAATAAACTTTTTCTTCCAACCTGATTTTTTTTCTCTTTCTCTCCTTTTCTTGATGTTTTTCACTCCAGCATTCTGATGGTAGCTTTCATTATACTGAACATAGCTGCTCTTGGTATTTTATTAATTACACTGTTACAAACTATAGAGCTTCATTAATTTCAGGGGAGTTAAGGTGGCTGCTGTAGACATGTGTACATGATGCCTATTTTGAACTTACCTAGAACTTACCTAGAAACAGAAGCCAGACAAAGTTAAAAGGATGAAAGTAGATATATTTAATGAAGGGCCTTCAGGTACATTGAGGGCTGATGAAGCCTCCCCAAGGGGCTACACCCAAAATGGATGACGGTCACGAGTTTTTCAGACAGATATAAGTTTGGTCTATTAGCAGGGGTTAATTCTCCAGTTACAGCTTCAGGTAATGAAGTCCTATACTCCCAATTCGCCTCTCCCCCGATTCACTTTTGTATATACTTTTTGGGACCTGAGGCAGATTGTGTCCTTGGAGCTCAGGCTCGGAAGGATTGCTCTGTCTGACCAAATTGTGAAGAGAGTTCACTAACACCCTATATGGAGTTCAGAATTATACATTAATGCAGTACAGGATCTGAAAAATATAAAAGCTAATATCTTAAGACATCACACACATAGAATGGAGTTCATCATTCCTACACTTACTGGGAAAATGCAGGCAGATGGAATTTACCTTCAGCCAGTTTGTGGATGATCTAAGCTGAGGGGACTGGGCGACACAGCAGATGGTTGTGTCACCTTCAGAGAGACCTTGGCAGGCTGGAGGAATGGGCAGAGAGGAATCTTGTCTCGTTCAACACAGGGTATTGCAAAGCTCTGCATCTCAGGAGGTTTAACCCTACACATCAGAACATGCTGGGGCTGCCTGGCTGGAAAGCAGCTTGATGTCCTGATGGACAGGAAGATGACCATGACCTAACACAGAGTCCTCATGCCAAAAGGTCAGGAGAGATGATCTTCCACCTATGCTTAGCACTGGTGGGGCTCTTGATGTGCCCAATACTTGCTTACCTCCTGTGATGAACACCTAAAATATTGTTAGCTAAGCAGAGAAGATACAGCTCTAACAGCCTCCAGGGCAAGTAATGGACTCGTCACTTTAGACTTATCCCATGTGCTCAGGCTGCTTCTCTAGCTCTTGAAATTTCCTTTGTTTTAATTAATTCTTCCCTAGAATAACCCATGCCATTGGACAGTAGCAAATTTTCAGAACTTGTCATGGTAATGGGACACCAATAAACCCAATGTATAGTGTGTGAAAATACTTCATTTTGTGTCAGGGAGCTGCTTTTCGTTTTGGATTGTAAAATTCCAAACACAGAACTTTGAGCCTACAGCCTTGTTCTGAGCTGTTCTTTTGAGCTTCTAGTCTGAAATTAATGATCTAAAGGCTCTAATTCCATATGTTTAATAAAGCAAGTTTAATAAGGATACTGACTTTAAAACTAGCATGAATCCAGCAGCTCATAGTGACGATGATGATGATGACAAAGAATTATCTTCAGGTTTATTGTTTTGTGTTTTGTTTGTTTGTTTGTTTTGGAGGTTTTTGTAGTTTTGAGAGGTTTTTTGTTAGTTTTATTTTGTTTGTTTTGTTTATGTTTTTGGTTTTGTTGGGGGGGAAGGAGGAATCAGAGAAAGAAGGATGAGAGACTGTAATGGAAAAAAGATGAACTCTTGCTATTTTATCTATCCTTTTCACAGAATATTTTTTGCTCTCTGTTAAAATTGTTCCCAGTAAGTCTGTCTCAGGAGCAGACAGATGAACCCTCCCATTTAAATCCCCTTCTGTCTGATAGGTAGATATTTGCAAGCCAAAAGAGAATCATCCTCCTTACTTCTGAAAAGTATGGTCTGCCTTTCAGATAATACCTACTTTTCCAACCTTGTCAGGTGAGGCAGTGCTTGAAAGCTTTTTAGCACTTACCCTTTTTGTAGAAAAAGTTATCTCAGTAGGAGGCTTTACAGCAGTCTTTAACCCCTTTTGTATTCTCATTCCATCTCAGAGTTGTCTCATGCAAGCTAATAAATAATTCCATGGAGTCTCTCCTTTTTCCACAACATTAATCTCCCATCAACTAGTAATGAGCCTTTGTCGGCTCCTTGTGAGAATCCAAGCAACCACATTAATTCCTTAAAACTTTTTTAACAATACTGATCCTATTGGCAGAGAGTTTAGGAGCATCTGATCCATACATTTAGCCTCAGGAGGTTTTGATGGCCTGTGTTTATTGTGCCCTGAAATTCCTAAGGCCCTAGAAAGATGCTGCAAATGTGATGTGCATCAATTTCTAATAAAGTATATCTGCATATTGTCTGATGCAACAAACCAGAATTGTGCTTCCAAAGTCCTGTTCTTTCATGGTTGTTTCTTGAGCTGAATGATTTTTAATGAAAAAAAATCCTGTAATCAAATACAAAATTTATACAGGTTGCTGCATATTTTAGAACAAGTGAAGTGGCTATTCATTTTTTGCATGCTGATTTTCCCCATAAAGCATTCCAGAATACCAGCAAATAGCTGGTATAGCAAATAGAAAATATATAAATATTTATATATTTAACCAGAATATCAACAGATAGCCAAGACTCACTCTGCTCGATTTGTACATGGACTGTCCCACAGTCTTTCACTTTAGCAGTCTAGAGAAAAATAGGTCCTGTTGGAGGCTTGCAAGAAAGTTCTTGTTGCTTAAACTTGGGTGTCCAAATTAGATGCCCAAGATCCTACTTATCTAGCACTGTACTGACTGCCAACCTACAGCACAGAATGGGATTAGAGAGAAAGCACTAAATCCTACCCAAAAATGTAAATTCTTTCCAGAAATCTGGTATTTTATAAACACTTCTGTCAAAATTAATTTTCTTTTAGCCCCACTCCCACATTTTCAATTAAAGAAACAAACCAATCAAATAGTAAAGGAGAAATCAAAGCTGAAAGTGGAGAAATAAAAGAGGATTGTGAGTCTACAGAACACTACTGTGCATTCAAAATTATTTTTTTTCTATGCACTACTCTGACATTACAGCCTGCACTCAATTTGCTTCAGTTGAACTCTGCATTGCTAAATGTAGAAAGAACACTCATCAATTCAGCCCACTCATTTCTGTTTCTTTTCAGCATCAACTTTTCAGTGGATTGTCTCGTTCTGCAACAGCCGCTCTTTCAGACTGTCGTGGTACTTTCCTTTTTTTGTCTCTTTCCCTGGTTCCATTTTGTATGCCATTTTATCTTCTCTTTGTCCCCTTGTGCTACACAATGAAGCCAGCAATGCAATTAGCATAGTTAGTTACATTCATTCTGCCCTTTGACTATTTATAAAGACACTTATTCTTAACCTAAAATAAATATATATTTTTTTTTTAAAATCAGCCATCTAAAACTTGAGGTGCCTTATACTTTACAATTTCCTGCTTTTCGTCTGAAGAAAGTGGAAGCCTGATAACACTAAGGAAATTGTATAAAAACAGACTTCACATATGTGTTACATGTTGCTTGCAGTGAATTGATTTTTTCATAATACAAAGAAAGTTTTCGTCGTGGTTTGAACCAGCTTCAATATCATGAAAACCTCTATGAGTTTTTCCCTGAAACTGCTATCTGAACAGAAATCTGCTTGAAGATCTCCTGAAGGATTATTGATTGGGACAGACTATATGCAAAGGGGTTTCAGTTTAGATGAAACCAGCTTTTAATCTATATTACAATAGCACTTCTATGTTGCATACATTGCCAGAAGAAGAAATAATGCCGTTATGGAGATTGTGACAAGAATAGGCAGCCCAGTACATTTATTATTTAACCATGACAAAAGAATGACAAGAATCTGTCTTTTCTCTAAAATGGGAAGAAGAAGAGCAAGCCATGGCTGGCAAGTATTAAGTGGCACAACTCCAAGGTCCTGAAAAAGCTCTTCAGTGAAGAGGGCTGGTACAAACTCTCTGCCCCAGTGTAATTGCAGAGGCCAGGTCATGGTTGCCAATTGTTCTGTCTTGCTGTTTGCCCTTCAGAAGGTTCTGATAGTTTCTCCTATTGAACACAAGGCACAAAATTGATTGATCCAAACAGTTGTTGATGTTTGAAAGCTGAGCTTCACTTTTTAGCTTGGTCCATTTGAACTTTTAAAAGTAACTTTAGATTGCTGAACAAAATTCAGACCCTTTTGCAATAACTGAAGTCCATTAAACAATGGATGCCTGGTATCAACTTATGGGATAAGAGGTCTAAAAAGGGAAAATAACTGTGTGGATTCTCTTAAAAACAAACCATGGTAGTTCTAGGGAAGTATAAGCAATAATGAATACATTATATACAAATTGTGTTTTCCTGCACTAATAGAAGTTTCATCCTTCTGCGTTTTAGAAATTGCATCTCAGAATAGGTAGATGATATGTGCTGGAAAACACAGCTATTTTGTATCAAGTCTCTGAGGACTGAAGCAATTGCAGATAATGAGCTGGGTTATTTTTTGATTGTTAAACTTTTCACAGTATGGCCATGTTTGTTACCTGGCTGTGAGTCCCTTCTCCCTCAGGAAATGCAGTAAACCCCCTAGGTGTCTGTGACCTGGGTATAAAGGTTATAGAGCTATGATGCAAATTTTTCTGAATGTGCCTTTTTTCTAGTGGAGCTCTGGAGTTTTCACTGAAGAGAGGTTGTGCATGTAGAGCAGGAAAGCTGCTGGTTTTATTTTTTGTGGTTGCTCATCTCTCTGAGTCACACAATTTTTAGTTTCAGCCACAGCAATTATTATTGTTTAGCAACAGAATATATGTTTGATTATATTTGCTACTGTTCCTTAACAAAATAAAAATTCTATCCTCTGTCCAAGTTGATGGAATGTTTACTGCCCTTGGCTGTACTCTTTATGACTTTATACCTCTGAGTTACTCTGTATGTGTCCAACCTACTGTGCCTCTGATGAAAATGTGTACATGAATTTGAATTTTGGAGATAACTTTGCATGCTATCTTGGTGTGATCTCGTTTGAAAAGGTTGCTACAAGTTTCTCCACTTGCCTGAAGAAACAACAGCAAAAGCTGTTGCTAATTTTGCTTTTTAATTAATTATGCAGCATGGATTTGTTGATGTGACATGGATAGGGGTCAACTAAATAGAACTGCCTTGGGTTAATGTAAGTTTACCATAATGTCCTCTGTTTCTGGTGCATAAAATATTCCTTAACAATCTTAACTTCTCAATTGAGTGCATAGAATCTTCCCAATCAACCTGACAGCCTTTAACCAAGGCTGCCACTGCCTTTTGTATTCATCTTCTGTGCAACTCCCCTTACTGGTAGGAGGCCTCTGAAATTCTTGGAAACAATTTTATGAATAAAAGCATTTCAAGTACTAAGATCCACTTTGTATAAATTAAAAAAATGTCTTTTGGACTTTTCATTAAACACTATATGGTTGACTCACCCCTGGTGTGGATTTCTTTTACTGTTATTGCTATGATGACACATAATTAAGTCAGATTACATTTTTATAGATAGAGGAGAGCAGCTAAGAAACAGTCCTAAATTATTCATCAATAAATTTCACAAAAAAAAAAATCAAAAAAAAAAAAAAAAAAAAAAAAAAGAAAAAAGGAAAAAAGAAAGGAAAAAAGACAAGAATTTAAAATGTGCTCTCTGTTGTTTTTTTTTCTTCCTAAAATGGGATAATTTTATAATGGTATATTGAACAAATAAGTCTCTCTCTTCCTCCCTATGAGAGAACAAGAGACTTCATTTAACTCCACATGTGTTATTGTGCTTATCTGCTGATTTCCATATTACTTTGATTTGTGTGGTAGATTGTAAACTCTTGCAGGATTATGGAAAGATTTCCCCAGGCTGAACCAGTGAGATTTTCAGTACCATGAAGACAGAGATGAGTAGAGAAGAAGCAGATTGGTTATTATATCTCTGTGTAGTTTTTACCCACTGGTTTGTCTCATTTTTATCACTGCAGAGTCAGCAGGAAAGCCAAAGAAGTTAATACACCTACATAACATTGACACAACACTAAGTTTTAATGTCTCTTCTTACCCTCAGCATGGTTAGAGAAAATGGGAATTGCTGAAATGATGTAGCTATAAAGAAGAGCAGGAGTAGGCACAGATATGCTGTCATTCACCTAGGTTAAATACTCCTTTTGATTAGGAATTGAAAATATATGATGAAGGAAAGCACTGATTTACTAAACATCGGGGATTCTTTATGTACAAGTATTTCTTCCTGACTTTGGATGAGCTTATCCAAATTTTTAAGACAATTTACTTGGCTTGTTAAACTCCTTTCCTAATGGAAAATGCAAGGAGAGGCAGCAATAAAAGAGACCAATTTAGACCAGAGAAAAAGGAAAAATAGCTGTCCCATAAAGCTAAAAAATATGAATTCAGCTACTATGCCTTTGTGCTGTGTATGTAACTCAGACTAGAAAAATAAAAATAGTTTAAATAGAAATAGTACAGAAATTTAAGGCAGGCAATGAAGATTATCAAGAGTTTTCTGTGGAGAAACACGGGAATGGTCAGCCAAGTAGTTGAGCAGTGAGTGGTGACACTGACTGGTGGCTGTTCTGAGGTCTGCATTCCTACCCCCTTTCTCTGGGAAGTACTGATGCAGGTCTGAAGCCAGTATGAGTGTGTCCTGACCACAATGCTCAACAGCAGTGGCACAAAAAGGAGGCAGGAGCAGACAGAAAAGGTGGGTTCACGTTGCTGCTCTGCTTCTGCTTTCTGGAAGGTCAGAGAAGTTGCTTTTCTCTGAAATACAAACTCCATTCAACTCCTTTGCATCTAAGGAAATGGACATGGAATCATGTGTGAATTTCTTGCCAGTTGCATCTAAGATCAACTGAATTTCTGGATAAAAGCCCAATGCTTGGTGATAAGATGGGGAGTATGGTGTAGGGATAGTTAAACGGCTTTCACAATGCAAAGAAATTGCCAGTAAAGATTAAGAGAGAAGTTTTATAAAATCTGCACTTTTCATCACAGTTACAAATTATTTGGAAAAGCAAGATTTTAACGAGGTGACAAAGTTTGCTGATACCACAGAATTCTTCAAAGTGACAGAAACTAACACTGACAACAAAAGGATGAACTGAACTAGTGATTTTGAGTTGTCAGAGATAAAATGGGAGACAAAATTCAGTGCTGATAACTCAAAAGTGATAGATGCAAGAAAGTATATTCCTAATTATTTTTACACAGCCATGGGCTCATAAATGAAGTATAAATGTTTTGGAAAGACAGAATTATTATGGTTAGCTGAGTGCCAAGTGGCACTCATAGGAAGATCATAGGAACAACAAAGAAAGCATCAATAACAGAATAGTTGACACAACTTTTCTTCTATATAAAACCAGGATCAACTTGTGTCCTGAATTACTGTATGAAGTTCTGTCCTCCCTTTTTCAAACAGAGAAATTGTTGAAACAGACAAAGGCAGCAAGGATTAGATATGAAGTTTTTGTGTGAAGAGCAATTAGGCTGGGATTTTGGGTCTTCAGGGAGAAAAAATGACTGAGGGACAAAATTATAGAGTATATAAAATAAAAAAGTAGATGAACTGCAATGTTTCCTATTAAAAATGTTTGAAGAACAGAGGGCGAATTGAGGAAATTATCATGCTGCTAGCTTAAGGTAAAAGCAATGAAGCACTTTTCTCACACAGCACATTTAAACTCTAGAATTTATTGTCAGAAGTTTTTGTAGTGCCCAAAGTATAGTTAGATTTAGAAAAGGTTAGGAAAATTAGGTGAAAGAAAGCATCATCCTATAGAATACTATTTTTCTTCAATTTGTTTAAAAGAGGAANTTTAATGACCACCAACAGTAACTTTTACCGTAAAAGAATTGTTTGCTGGGTCTGATGAAAGTTATTTTTGCCTGCTACGATATTTTGTGTGTCATAGAACTGAACCCAGTCCACAGAAGATGCCCTCTGCCATCCAAAGGAAATTTTCATGACAGGAAAGTTAAGTAAAAAAACAAAATTCATTAAATCTCCCTCCTTTAAAATAAGAAGGAGAAATAATTAATATTATTTGTGAATGAAACAGAGGATCTTTCTCACCGGGATGTAAAACATCCTTATAATATAGGAAAATGTAGGTGTCTTCTGGGATGTGTCTTTAAGATATAAACTTAGTGTGGGATGACTCGGATCAGATTTGCATTTTATATGGCACTAGATCAATTTAGAAACATGGAAAAATCAAGTTCTGAGAGGATTTTTTTTTTTGCCTGGTAGCTGCCTATTTAGTTGTAGCAGGTGGGAAGACTGAAAATAATTTTAAATAACACTTCCTTTCTCCCACTTCACATGAGAATAACTGTTGAACTGTTGGAGCAACAAGCTTTTTTTTTCCCCTGATAAATTGTAAAAGTACCCAAAGGTATCAGACATGAAACACAGGAATATTGCCCAGGCATTGTACAACTTCTTGCAATGAAAATGTGGAGAGACGTTAAAAGATGTGCCTGAGGGAGATGAGGGCTTGAGGGAGACAGTGATTTTGTTTTGTCATTTTTACCTCAGCCTGAATCTTGTGTGTAGCATCAAGTTTCCTTCTCGTAGGGCTGGAACACATGCATGAGATGAGCTGGCATGCCCTGTGGTGGATCTGGGATGCTGGCTGGCTTCCCAAGGACTGCCAGAGCTACTATGCTGAAATTCAAACTTCAGGCACTAATGATTTTCCTGCTTTAATGCCAGCATGTTTAAACTCTCTCGATATTCTGGGTGCAAGTTGTCTGTGTAAATGTAAGTAACGTCTCTGCTCAAGTACTCTTTACTCCATAGGGTTAAAAAAAAAATAAATAATTGCATCAAAATTTGAGGTATTCTGGTGCCACGGTGGTGAAGTCTCATAAAATATGGAAGCCTGTAAAGTGCAAAATGTGTTAGATGTACAGAGCTAAGAGGAGCTGAAACATCCCAATGCAAATTGTGGTCTGAGCCCTCTCCCAGGAGCCAGAGCATTGGGTCAGGTGTTATGCTCAAGGCTCTTTCCAAGCGAGTGTCTGAGCCTTTTTGCAGCACAAGCCTTGTTACACTTTGATTTCTTCCTCTCTTCTTGTCTGAATTATGTTACTTTTGTTGATATGAATTCACTGCCACTTGCCAATGACCATAAAAGCCATTCTATACCACATATTGGCTTGAAAGATTAAGGTCCCCAGTATCAAAAGATGGCACTTTATCCACTCAGTGAGACCGGACCCTTAATTTTATATTGCTGTTTTCTCTCTGAGTTTTAGAAGTCCTTTTAATATTTCAGAACCATGTCAGTTCTTTCATAAACTTTCCAAAGGGTGAACAGTAGTAGTTGTATTCCAGCTGCTGCTGAATCTGCTGTGTTTGTTCAGCCCTGAAATGATCTTTTAAGATGTGAAAATAAAATGTTTCACTAGTACTGAGCCATAAATGCAAAACTGACCAGGGGTGCAATATGCCCAACCAAAACTACCTATAAGCGCTAGAACCACTTTTCTTCCAACTTCCTGCGTAGAGGCTTGATTCTGATTTAACCATTTTTTTTCTTCCAGCAGGACTGGTAATTTTTTTTTTTTTTTTAAGTTTGGAGAAGATAATGGTTATTACTTTGCTCTTAACATAGTATGAAACCTATGGTAAAGGCTTTTTCTTTTCTCATTGGAAACAAACCAACCCTTTGTACATAATACAGAAATACTCCTTTGAATGTTTGAAATATTTTGACTCAAGTCACAAAGCTGTTTAAGCAAAAGATTGCAAACTGATTTCATAATTAATTTTGTAGATATTTCCTAATTTTGCATAATTTATTTGAATATGTGAAGATTCATATGCCTGCATGTATGCTGTTGAGATTTTCAGATTTTCTTAATAATGCCAA
>VWZN01015660.1:345487-376519 GCA_013396955.1 Regulus satrapa | reverse complement strand
AAAAAAAGAGGTGCCAGTACAGAGAGCTCTAAAATTCAAACCCCTAATTTTAATTCTAGTAGAACTTACAGGCTTTAATATGAACTCAGTAGAAAATATACAACTTTCAAAAATACTTTTCACTTCCTTTTCCTTTACCAAGGAATTACTAGTAGAGAAAAAAACAAAACAAAACCAAACAAAACAAAGCTTCACTCTTTAAATTTAATGCTCAACCCAGGCAACTATGGATCAAAGATCAGACTGCTATAGAAAGTTTCATATACCAGTAAGATTTTCTTTTTGGGGTATGTCATTCTTTCTGTGCCCTCTAGGTTTCTGTTGGGGTGGAATTTACATCCTGAAGTTTTAGGTCTACATTAGACCACAAAGTTGGGCTACAGGGATAATTGGTTAGAGGAGAGTGCTAAAAATGCCAAAATCATGGTTTTGATGGGGCCATTCATGGTCATGATCATGGTCATGGCTAATAACACCAAAGTCATGGTTTTATGGGCCATTCACTTATGAAATTGACTTCACATTCCTTGTGGCTCCTTTCCAAATCAGAATAGTCTGTGATCAATAGGGATCCTGAGCTTGTTGCAGGACATCTGTATAGAAGAATTTCAGCGTTGCTCTTCCATTAACAGCCCTAGTGAGTAGTCACCTCACACAACCACTCTTAAGTACCTACTCTGCCTGCAGGCTCTATGTGTAGGTAGCTTTTATCATTTATGCTCTTTAGGCACTGTCTACACTTTTAAAATACATAGTGCTTAAGTCTCAAGGCTGGATACTGCAGCTCCACTGAGAGTTTCTCTCATAATCTGAGATGGTGTAGACACAGGAAATTATCTTTAGGCAAATTCTTAAGTGTTCCTAACTGTTTCTCAAGTCTGAGTGGAATGGATAGTTGAAATCTAGTGCCTATATCCTACTACAGGTTACTGTACTGATAGAGCTGTAGGCCATATAGGACTTGTCTCTTTAATTTTAATAATAAATCCATAGTCTATCAGGATGTTTAATGTTGCCTGAATATGTTTGGTTTAGATGTGAAGTTTCTTGTGGAAGTGTTGGCGAGGTGTTGCTTCTAATATCCCTATCACTGAATTGGTACTGAGTGGGTATAAATAGTATTCTAGGTTCCACAGCAAGCCTGTAGGTCAAAAGTGTATTAAAAAAGTGCTGAAGTGTTAACTGGTCCTATACTGCCTTCTGTCAACATTTAAGAAGCTACTCAGGTCTTGACTTCCGTGGGAGTACTGAAAGAAAAATCTTGAATAGCTCTTTTCTTTTTAAAGGTCTCCCCTAGTTGGCAAATGGCACCATAGCCCAAGAGAAAAATATGACAGACATGTTATTTCTGTGGGAATTATCAGAGTTTTCAGAGTTGGTAACAATTATAAATATTATATACAGCAGCTAAATATATTTGTAGAAATGCTTCTATGCCAAAGAGAAAAGTGGGTTTTTTGCTTCTTTTCCCTTCAGAAACTGAGCTTTCTGGAATTAGCATAAGTTTACTTTGACTGATAGAAAAATTTAATATCTGCTAGTACAGAACAGGAATTCCTCTTATAAGTCAAGAAAGAACAACATTATTTGGTGTGGCTTTATTTACTTGAATGTTGGGAAGATTGTATTGCAAATTAAAAAGCTTTTTGAATAATGCTACTGGTACAGGAAAAACTGCAGTAGGGTGTGTGTATGGCTTTGACATTATTGATGATTCATTTGATGACACATTTCAGCTGCTTTATTTCATTAAATGAAATGAAATCTTGCTATTTCAATGAGGATCAATTCAGCCAGGTTGGGTCCATTTCCCTACACTTCATCTCCTCTCTCTCTCTCTCTCTCCCCCCCTATTTATTTTTTTTTTAAACATTTAATTTCCCCATTTTTTTTGCCTGTCTCTTTGCTTCACTTCATTCCCTGATTTTGAGATTTCAATGAGTATAATTTTGGAAGGCTTTTGTCCATTTCATTTAGAAGAAAGAATACACCACTGCCCCAACATGGCTCCCTCCACTCCACCCCTTTCTGCTTTGGCACCAGCCTCAGCCAAATGCTGTTTTTATATCTCTGTTTAGGGTTATGGTCATGCTATGGTCATAATTTTCTCAATTAGGATTGAGAAAACCACAAAGCCCAGAGCTCCAGGGACTCTGTAAGTACAAAAAGCAAGGCAGGGGGAGCCCAGCACTGCCCCAACATTGCTGCCTTCACACCTTTCTGCTTCGCACCACCCATGTGCTTGGCACCTCAGCAAATGGCTGCTTTTACTGCTCTGCTTAGGTTTAGGCTTGCATTTAAGGTTAGCTTTGAGAAAATCACAAAGCCTAGACCTCTAAGGATGTTTCAACTATAAAAGTCATGCAGAAGGGGAGCACTTCCTGTCATTACATTTGATTACAATTGCTTCATTTCAGAATTTTCTTTTATTTATTTCAATTTAATTTAATTTCATTATAAGTCCACTCTAGTCAGTTTATTTCACTTTTTCCTCTGATTTCAAAATTTCATTTCCTTTCTTGAAATGGTGTAAACACATACTGATTTTTTCACCTGTCTGATTTACAGGAGTTTTAAAGGTTGTCACATTTCCCTATATCCCTATGTCCAAATGCAATAGCATGGCATACAGCTGGAAATAGTTCCATTCATATCCTTGTAATATCAGACCAACAGTTTCCAGGTGTAAGTCTGGTAGGTTTAGAGACTAAAAGAAATTCTGTTTCACTTTGCTGGTAATGCTAGTAGTCTGTGTGAGATGAGCTTCTTCAACCAAGTCATACTTGGATAACTGTTCAGGATCACATTCCCTTTGCAGTTTGAATTGTCCTCTACATCTGATCACTTCTGTGTCACAAAGTTCCTGGTCTTATACTAGCTGAAATGATTCTCTAATGGCCTGGACAATAATGTGTCATCCTTTATTTATCCTCCCTCTTCAGCTTCTTAGCTATCACTTTCTGGGCTACAATGAACCAATGGCACCTTGTGTTTTCTGAACCCTATGGGGTCTAGAAAACAC
Source organism: Regulus satrapa (assembly GCA_013396955.1). Taxonomy (NCBI): domain Eukaryota; kingdom Metazoa; phylum Chordata; class Aves; order Passeriformes; family Regulidae; genus Regulus; species Regulus satrapa. Next base: position 373,497 of record VWZN01015660.1, on the reverse strand, counting down.
TGTACTGCAGGAATACCCAATTCAATTACAGTTAATCTGACACTTCAACCAAGAGGTTTTCATTGCAATTTTCTGAGGAACCTGTTCAGAGTGTCTAGTGTTAAACAAACATGTCATAATGGGCAGGGTGTGTTTGGTGAAATGCCATTAATAGAGACTCCCTCTAAGGTCTTTGATTGGGTAATGGTCCCTTAAACTTGTGCCATAGCTACTTCTTCCAAAGTGCAAAGAAAATCTGCATTGGTCTGCATTTCTCTACAGTGTGCACCTTATAGATCAAATCCTTTCCATCTTGCTGGTTTTCTTTGAAGACAATGGACAGCCACTGGTAAAGGATATGTACAACCCTGAGTACCTCATCCAACCACAGCTACAAATCTGTGTGGCTTCTGCTCTTACAAGAGCTGCAGGGAGTGCTCAGGTGGCAGCTACACCTGGAGACCTGCAAACAGGTTTTCCAACAGCTGTACCTGTTAAAGCAATTAAGTGGCTGAGACAGAAGCTCTGATTAAAATCAGTGGGATTTTAGATCTGAATGTCTGCAAATAAAGGAAGGTACAAGGGTTGGTTTAAAAGAACTCCAGCAGATGTCTCGGATACTGCTCCAAAGCCCTTTCAAAGAGTCTTATGTAAGGTTTGTCCCTGAATTTTCCAGCATGTCTTCTGTACTTCATTACCTACTGATATTTTTAATAGATAATCCTGAGGGCTTTGGATATACCAGTAGAAGAAATTTCCTTGACAAAACCAGCGAATATTTCTTTTCTAAGGAAAATCTGTGTCCCGATTGTTTGTCTGTTATAAAGAAATCCCTTACAAAAAGTAAACTTCATACTGAAACTCTTGGAAATCCAGCTGAGAGGCTGAAAAATATTTCCTAGTGGAGCTTACTACAGAACAGATACTACAGGGATTTTATTTTCTAGTGATGAATAAGAGGTTATGTATCCTAAAACACCAGCAGTACATTTTCTAACAGATGTAGTGAAAGAGAGTATCTTACCAGAAGTCTTATGATTCTGCTGTATATTCTAACTTGTATTAGCTTTTAACACTCAGGACAGAATGTTAATTAATACTTGGTCTCATAAGGCCCTGGTTAAATCTAAAAAACTACAGGAAGCTGTTAAATTTAGGTGCATTGATATTCTCAGTAAAAAGAAAAAATATCCCCAAAAACCAGATGAACAATATCACATGTTTTCTTAGAGATTTGTCGGCAAAGTTAGCTTTCATGCTAGCCAGCTGAGGTCTTGGATTTCTATATGAAAAGAATAGCTCAGCTATGTCTTGAGGCTAATACTGAAAAGGTCATGAGATTCTCTTTCATGAAAGGAATGAAAGTAAGCTGAAAAGTACAGGAAAACATAACGTTCACTATAAATGATAGAACTGATTTAGTTCTATGCATTTCTCTGTGTATAGAAAAATGACATTGAAATACATTTGTATTTAGATTTAGAGAGGAACTTACTTTCTGCCTCTTCACCAGTTTATTATTTATTTTCAAACCTTATTATTTAAAAAATGCTATAGCACCCAAAATATGCTAGACTGTTTCTAAACAGAATCACATAATGGATTTTTCCTATGATGAGCAAGGCAGCCATTTGAAGTTCATTCATTGAGACCCTTTGGCCTTTAGAGCATTTAGTGAAGGGTTTGTTTTGTTTATTTTACAGTTCAGTGGAATGGAAAACAATTTTTCTTAAGCATTACTCGAGGCCATCAAACTGTGAGAAGGAATAATTTTTCTGCTGCTGCATGTTCAGCAGAATTTAAAGGTGTCTATTAAAAAAGCCAAACAGGTGTAGTGATAAACCTAGATTTCCCCCCTTTTTCAAAGAAGTGTAATTATAATCATTGGACATAATGATCTGTTATTTTCCCTGTCTTGCTATTGCTCAGAGGGTAATAAAGTTTGCTGATGCTGGGTGCATTTGATTATTCCCCATTCCTTCTTGATTGTTTCCTACACAAAAAGAAAATAGGGAACCACACCCCTGAAAAAAAGCCCCAACCCCCAAAAAGAAAAACAAAAAATGAAAACTAAATTAAATTGTTTACTTACTCATGAATTGTGATTTGGATATGCAGTTTATACATGGAAAAAAAAAGTAATTGAAAATACACTTTTCTCAGCCTGTTGCCACAGAACTATTTAGATTGAGCTTTTGATTACTTGGAGAGGCAATAGGAGGTCCTGTTTTCACCCTTATTTTGGCGTTTTTTTCAAAAACTAATTTTCAAAAGACATTACATATATTATTAAGTAGAGGCAGGAAATAGATAAATAAAAATGCTTGAAAAAATGGGGTAAACTGAGAAACCAAATAATTGATGATACTGACATTTAAGTCAGGCAAGTTGAAAACCAGGAGTCTAAATTCCTGTTGAAGTCAGCAGCAAAATCTACCTGCACCTGCACACCAAATGACACTTACAGTTTCTTCTTAAGAAGACACTTCCACTAAGTTATTTTGACTTTACAACCATATAGACACAACCTGTATCTAAATTCAAGTTGCATTAAAAATAACATCCTTAAGAAGCCGCTTGTAAAGCTGAACTCTTGTCTGTCCCTGGAACATTTAAGGAGTTAAATGGTATTTGACCCTTAAGGAGGTTTGACAAAGAACTCTGGAAAACATCTAAATTTGTTGGGTTTTTAAATTGTAGTGCACAGCAGAACAGTCCCATTGAATACTGGCAGGATTTGACAGACCCTTCAGATCTTAAAATGTTGATGTCTGTCCCCAGCAGAATGACTCAGGCTAGCCCAGTTAGGATCTCAGTCCCCTTTTCTTTGGCAATAGGTATAACTTGGTGCTTATCTTGGATGCTCAGACATGCCATGATCATAGCAAGAAGAGCAGCCTTCATTTCTTGGAAAGCAGAGACATTATTCATTGTACAAGGCACAAGAATATTTGGTCTGTAGGCAAACCAGTGGATTGAAGCCCTCTTCTCCCTTTTCCCAGGAGGATATCCTAACAATGCAGGTATTGAATAAGCACTGGGGCTGCCTGCTGTGTTCACTTTTTCCTAACACCTTGTTAGAACTGGACTCCTTCAGTCAGGTTTCCTCCTGCTTTCCCTGCTTTGGTCCCAAGACTCTCTTGTTGCAGGACCAGCTCCCCAAGCACATTTTGCAAAATCTGTTCCTTGGATTTTGGAATAGAATTGAATAGGAAAGCATCTTTCAGTTGGAAGGTACCTGCAAAAGCCATTTAAGTGTCTAATCTAAAGTGCCTGACCATGTCAGGCTGGGAAAAAGTTGAAGCATGTTTAGGGCATTGTCCTAATGCCTCTTAAGCACTGACAGGCCTGTGCCATCAACCACTTCTCCAAGGAGCTGCTTCCAGTGTTTGAATACCCTGTTAGTAATGTCCAGTCTAAAACTCCTAATGTCCAGTCTAAAACCCCTCTGGTACAGATTTGAACCATTCCTGCATGGCCTGTTTCAGGATAACACAGAGAAGAGCTCACTCCCCTCCACTTCCCCTCAAGGAGCTGTAAGAGGGCAGTGAGGCTGCACCTCAGCCTCCTTTTCTCCAAAACAGATAAACCCAGATTTCTTAGCTTTTCCTCACAGGTAACCTCAGCCTCCTTTTCTCCAAAACAGATAAACCCAGATTTCTTAGCTTTTCCTCACAGGTAATACTGATTTAAATTCTAGCACTTGAAAGGCTCCACTGAGAAAGCCAAATTTTTTTGAAGTCTATTCCAAAGCCTCCTTAGACGTCACAACTGGAAATTTGCTGGGTTTTTTTTGTTTGTTTGTTTCTTTGTTTTGGTTTGCTTTTTGTGGTTTTTTTTTGTTTGTTTGTTTGTTTTTTGGTATTTCTTAATGATAAGGACAAAATTTCATGGTTGATACGGCAGAAGTTACATTTTAAGCGACATTAGGTATTTTTTGATCAGTGATAGTCAATTTTGTTTTGTGGAAAATTTCAAGACAAAGAAGTGAAATCAGTATTCAGTTTTTCTTAATAGTTGAATGCTTTAAATATGTATTTGTGACACTGAAAAAAGAAAAACCCAATGCCCTGTTCATTTTTGCTACAACACACGTAGTGTTTTTCCATTTGTTTGTTTATTTTTATGTCGAAGACAGGTGCTTTTAACGATGCATAAAGTGACATTTTCAGACTGTGGAACTCATTCCCTGCAGCATTAACTGTCTATGACTATTCAAAGGTGACTTTGTATTGGCTGAGGTTAGCTTTTTTGCTACTTTCTAGCCTAATATTTCCTATTTAATGTCATGATTTTCTTTCCCTTGGATTCTTGCTTTCTATTTTAAACTCCTATAATGTACTTTACCTTTTTATTTTCTCTTTTCTGAGCATGGATTGGTGTTAAATAGAGTTTTCTGGTGCTTCTAGAGCTTTTTAAGAGATCAGTTAGATACCTGGATTTTATATTGGAAGGTCATTCTCAGTGAGACGATTCTTTTCTGATCTGAGGTATCTATAATGGAATAGTCAAAATTCAAACTGTCACTGTAGAGTCCCTCCATAGTTAATGAGAGAAATAAGTATCCCCAAAGAGCAATCCATGTGACCTGTCACATGTGTCTGTCTATGGATTAAAACAATTGTCTCCTGGAGGTGCCTGTTTCGCTTTACTGACAGTGTAGAATGATGCCACTAACTCTGGCACCATTGCCCAGGCAGATGAATTTCACTTGGTGTTTCTAGGGTACAATTATTTTTTTATTATTATTTTTTTACCATATATCTGAGAAATTTGACTTTACACACATTTGCTATCTGTGCACATTTTTATTGTCTTTATGATATTCTTTTGCAAGTGAAAGCTAAAGTTAAGTACTCAGCTGGGTTTCCTGCTTCCTTTGGATAGTGAAAGCCATTATTTTTAAGCACTTATTTGAAGAAATGAAAAGTGAAAGATGAATGATACCATAAGTTATAACTTGTTAGAAGACATTATCAAAGCTGTGATTTTTAGTAGACATTCAAGAGCTTTATTTCATGGGCTTTAGTTCAATTTCCAATTAACAATTTTTCCTCTTACCTTCTCCACTTTCTTATTACTATACATAAAAAGGTGTGTTAAAATGAAGGAAAAGCTTGCTGCCTGGTAGGTCCAACCAGGCATCTCGCCTGCCCTTGGGAACCTAGCTGGAAGGCTCAATAGTTTGAAACCAGAAAATCTGCAAACAAAGTGTAATATGTTTACCTAAAATAGTCATGATTGACAGGGCAAAAGCAGAGGGAGGCAAAGAGGAGAAACTAGAGCAGAGCACTGAGGCAAGCACACATTTATATTTTTCTAAATAAAGGGATAACAGAACCCAGAGATCTTTCTTTCCTTCCACAGGCTTTGCTGACATAATGCTTTGCACAGCCCTGCCTTGCCTTCCCTCCCCTTCCCAGCCCTTTCCTTGTCCTTCCCTTGCCCTGTCCTGCCCTGCCCTTCAAGAGATTACTGTCTTTAGACCTGGTAATGCTGCATGCAGCACTGATCATGGGGTTTCCCTGCTCCTTCACCTTCTCCCTGTAGCAAAAAGCTCTTTAAAACACCCAACGTATCGATAGCAAAGAGATATAAAGGAAGAAAGTGAAGCTAAAAGGATAATTAAAATAGCAAACCCTAGTAACAAGATAATGAAGAATCCTTCGACACTTTCAGCAGGGATCGATGGTACAGTCATGATAATCATATTACATTGTACCTTTCATCCTGGAGGGTGTCAAAATGCTTCACACAATCAGCACTCTAGCACAAGGAATTGTTAGTCTACGACTCACGCAAAACTGCCCATGGGTTTGCATCTGGCAGCTGCACTGCAGGAAACATCAGCACTCAAAAGATGAAGCGTGGGTAGGTAGAAAATCTGTCTTCTGAAAACTAAGAGTACACAGGGCATTAAGCCTGCTTATAACTGCTAGGAAGATCAGAGCTCACTGAGGTAAAGTGCCTCTTTCCAAGGGTTTCAGTAGCCAGGTCCAGCCTGTGTAAAGAAGGGAATGGCCAGGAGGGAATTTACTGTTATTTATATCACATTTGTCAAAGAACATTCAGTGCAAAGATAAAAGTCCAGAATGTTAGCTGGAAATGCACTCACCTACCCAAATGGAGAGTTAAATAGAGGAGCATGAACTGTGAAAAAGACTGAGTTCCAGATTTCTTTCCTATGTTAAAAATTAGGTAGATTTTTCTTCAGAAGAGGTGCCACAATAGACATGAAAATGTATTTTCATCAGTTAGTTCAATTTAGTGCAGCATGTTTATTTTAATTGTATTTGTCTCAGCAATCTTTCCCAGTCTTTGCTTCTTTTTCCTGTCATTTTTCATACATTTACCATATTGATGTATTTTTTGGGACTGTGTCAGCCAGGAGATTATTCCTTGACAATACAAAGCCTACTAGCTTATTATCCAGCTGCTGTTGTGCTGCATGTTTTTATCTTTCCAAGAAATTTAGCTGATTCTTAGGTCTATCTAACTATCCTCCTTCTACAGTTTCTCAGCACAAAGCAGATGAAGGCTCAAACTGCAGATACATTTACTCCAGCTCAGCAGGTTATAGGTAGCCAGCTGAGCTATGGTAGCTCTCATAGATCTCAAAGTTACACCTTGGCAAAGTGCAAAGGAATGTAATTTAGCTTAGCCCTCTTTCAACATGACATAGTTGGAGTGAAATTGACATATATTTTCCAGTATAAAGGTGTCTAAAATTGTCTTTACTCATTTGCCAACTCGTGTTTCAACTGAAGAAACTTTACCAGAATTTCACCATCTTGGGCGATGTTGGTTCTTAGTTTTTCTCTACTAGCAAAAAATACATAATGATCACAAAATATTTTAAAAACTTTGCTAAACAGTAATTTGTATCATTACAGAGTTCTGTGAAACTAAATTCTAAAATGCTGTGTGAATCTCTGTGTGTAAAATGATGCTCACTAGGAAGCTGTTTAAAGGCTGAAATACCCTTTGTCTAAAAACCGGATATCGGCTAGGGCCAGGAAGAATCTGAAAATGGCAACACCCCCTATAGTGGGACAGATTTGGACAAAATGTTTGTTCAAATGTTGTATTTATAAAGTGCTTTGTTATAATGTATTCTTTCATCCTTGGATAAAGCTGTGGCACCTGACAATGTTTCCCTGAGTGTACTTCTCCTCTTAGACTGTTGGCAGCCAGGAAGAGAAGGGAGCCAGATGAAGGACGAATCCTTGCACAGGTTCTGTGTTCATCGGGGAATGCCAGAACCTTTTGCCGACATGGTAAAGTCTGCAGTGGGCTTCAGTTCAAGCTCTGAATGAACTGTGCTGACATCTTTAGCTCATGCCATTTGCTGCTGCCTTCATGCTGTCTCTGATGTCCCTGATAGGATATAATTTGCTACAGCTGTCTTAGTTGCAAAACTGCCATGGGCAAAGATTTTCCTTGGCTTTGCCATTTCATTGTGTGTCTCATCAAAATCAGGCAAGAAAGTGTGGAAAGAGTGGGTGCTCCTGCATGTATCATGCTCTGCAAATCGAGAGTCTACAATCCCTTGCCCAGAGCTCTGCTTGTGCCCCCACACAGATCACAGCTCACAACTGTGGGGTTCATTTGTTCTTTTTTGGCCTCTTCAAGATCAGAAGAGGATTATACCCCTACCTACTGCTAAAGCTCATTATTTTCTACCTGAATCCTAAGAAGGGGTGGGGTATGGGAATGCAAAAATATATTCTAAAGCATAATTAGATGCAAGACAGGTAGGGATTTAGATATAGTTTGATTAAATCAGAGTCTTTTTCTAATACATGTCAATGTTACACTAAAAGTCCTATTATTTAAGAGAATTTTCAATGCCGGTTTAAGAAAATGTGCCCTGTATTCTTTGAAATAATGTATTAACTGAAAATGCCAATCTTCAAGTATATTCAGTAGGGTGGATCCTTAGCTGAAATATATCCACATCGTTCCAATCTCTGGTGTAATTACATCAATGAATGTCATCTAAGGAATGGACAGATAAAGAAGCACAGGACATCACTAATAGGCACATAATGTCGCTCATGCTCTGATCATCACTGAATGAATTCAGCTGACAATATGAGCTGGAAGGATAAAACTTTTAGGCTTAAAATAAAGAAAAAAGGAAACATGAAGGTAAACTTTTCTGCATTCATTACATTGCATTATATGAGCAGACTAATGGGAAACCAGAGGAGAAATTTGCTATTATATCTCCTGCAAGTGACTTTGATAAAGAGAGGTAGTCTTTAGACTATGTTAATTCCAATGCTCAACTTGCAAGAAGGGTGAACTTATATTTTTCAGAAATCAGTGACCTATATTGACCTGTGTATATAAGAAACACAAAAAAACCCAGCTCTAGATTAAAAAAAAGACATGAGAGGATATGAAGATTTTATCTGACTAGACCAAACACTTGGGAGCTCTATTTATGCCAAAATGTGGCACACCATAATGGGTTGGATAATGGGAGCTATTAAATGATAGTGTTGCAGGAGTGACCTATGGGATTTTGAAGTTTAGGCATGGTGGATATATTGTTGGCAGGCATTATCCAGCAGTAATGAATGGTGTGGATCTCTTGAGTATTGTGATGGTCTCTGTGCTTCCTTGAGGAGGTGGCAAAAAAGCAAAAATCCCCCTTCCTCCCATTTACTGCCATGAGCCTGAAAAAGAAATATACAAGTTTGTTAGCATTCATCCAGCCAGTGGCTGCAACCAGCACCAGGACATTTCCATCAGTTGCAGTAACAGAAAGCCCCTAAAGGCCCCTCAGTGCCTTTCATTTTTTATGCAGCACAGTCTGGGATTTTGATTCTTCCATTTGGCCTAGAAAATTCTCAACAGAGTCTTGAAGGCAGGTGAACAGACATATGTGGCTGGCACACCCAGAGGCGTGCCGAGCTGCTCCCAGCGTGTTCCCATTTGGATTCTGGCTCTGTTCTCTCTGGGGACAGTGCCCAGAGCCCACACGCTCAGGGCACAGCTCTCCAGTCTCACCCACTGGCCAGGGTCGCCTACTGCTACCCCATGCTCAGCAGATCTCCCTTAGCTGGGGAGACATGCAGAGACACATGATGACCCTTTCTCCACTGTGTGACCAGACAAATCCCATTTTTCTTGCATGCAGCTCTCCCATTCTGTTTTTCCTCACATAACTCAGTGAGGTGAGGTCTCAGATGAGATGAATTTATGCCATATACTGTCACAGGTTTCTAGCTCAGCCATCAAAATGCAGTTTTCCTTCCTCAAGCTCATTCAAGGTCCATATTTGATCACAGGAAAGCAAAATAATAAATATGGAGATCTGGGGTTTGGAATTTATACTAAAACTATACAAAGTTTGGGGGTCCTCTTAAAGAAATGCAGGTCATGATAAACCAGTATCAAAACATAATATCTTTTCCTATGAAGCTGTAGTCTGCAACTTCCTTATCTCAGTCTGTGAAGAACGTGTACCTCAAAACAAACAAAATATGTGAATTAAAACTGCAGAATTTTTTTTTGCTTATATTTATTAGTGTGACACAACAAGGTGAATGACAAGTAGTAGGTAGATGGAAAAAAAAAAAAGATGAAAAAGAAAATGACTTTGCAGCTGGTTAAATTTATTTCTGACTTTGGAAGCAAGATCATCTTCTAACACCATTAAGATTAATTCAAAATATTCTGACACTTGTCTTCATTGTTTTGAAATCTTTAAATGACCCTGTGAGAGGCTGCATCAATCAGAAAGACTATAATTTCCTTTTCTGTAGATACCTAACATTTTAGTAATATTACCTTGTCATATTGTAACCTATATGACATGGTTTTGTTTTGTTTTATTTTGGGTGGTTTTTGTTTTGTTTTTGTTTAGTTTTTGTTTTTCCTTTGAAACACATTCTAGCCTGGTTTGCAAAGTTGTAGGGCTGCAGAGGCAAGGAAAATGTTTGTCAGCTGTCTAAGTGCAATATATAAATTCTCACGTCTGCGTTTTGGAGTTATTTTTTTATAATACTATGCTGTGCATTGTTATTCTTGTTCTGATGACAGTGACAGTAGAAGCTATTGGGGACATTCAACAATCTTTACTCAGGACTCAATAGTAAGAGAAAATTAAGATAAAGTGAATTTTTCTGATTCAAAAACAAGAAAACAGCATGCTTAACAATGAAACTAAATTTAAAAAAAAATCAAAATTTAATACACTGTATAATGAGGTAAACACTGATGCTAAGTTATTTTAAAATATGTCATATTTAAATATTTCTAAATTATATTGTTGTAGTCTTGACTGAAAGAAAAACTTGGAAACATAATAATGAAAAAAACCAGATAGCACAGATGTGGAATTGTGACTTGGTAGCAGTAAGACCTTAATCTGTTTGTACATATAGGAAGATACTGATTGAACAAAGCAAAATCTCATTCAGAAGTCCCTTAGGATGCTAGAACCCGTTAAGCATTAAAACACTTGAATATAAACTGAGGACAAGTACCAGTGCTCAACAATGGAAAGCACTACACAGTTTTTCATACACAAAGGGCAAAAATATTCCATGATAATTTTATTTCACATGACAGAAAATAATAAACAAATTATGCATATGAAATCCAAAGGGCAGATATCAGTTACTGAATTTCCTTTACTGAGATTGAATTATCTTATACTTCTGAACATCCTGACCCTCAAATGTTAAAATAGACACCAATCTCCCTGCTTTATGAGCAATAACTTCTGTTGACAAAAACACATTGGTTTTAATTTGTAGATGCATTTTCACTCTTTATCTTCTAGTTTTTCTATCCAGCTGCTTCTCTGTGATACATGGCAAAAAAGATTGAAGATTTAAAAATTCCTCCTACCTTTTTCAAGCAATGCAGCTATTTCCCATCCATGTGGATAAAACATTTTAGTAGAAAATTAGATTTAATTATGATGCTGGGTAGTTTTCCAAATTTTTGACACGATATTCAAACAAACAACCCAACAATTTAAAAAATACTGACAGGAAAGTCAGTATCTTTGTAGGCTGCGATTGTCTTCTATTCCAAGCTGTAGTTTTGAATAAATTGAAACTCAGGTGTGACTAGACACAGTTTTGTGTATTTTTGTATGTTTCTACACATTCCTGTGTTGACTAAAATTCTGTAATTTTTGTCTCCAAGTGGTTATTCCAGAGAATCAAAACACTGCAACAGAAATTCTGGAGACATTTGGGGAAGCTATCCCACATTTGAGAAACTATTCCGTGAAGCTATTCAGTGTAAAACTATTGAAATTTCAGTGTAAAACTATTGAAATTTGCCTGTGTCTCCCACCCTTAGAATTCAAGCCATGACATATTAGATCACTGGATGATGAAACTAAATAAGTTAGCAGTTAACACAGAAGACTTTGCAATTTTCTCTTCCTAAGGGAACATGCTGATCTATATTCACGATAAGGAAGACGTCTGGAGGAAATCCATGGTAATATTAATTATTTTAAAATGTGCTTAGAGAGATATCACTAGTTTAATATTGTATACCATCTGGATCCAGACACTCTGGTTTAATATTGTATACCATCTGGATCCAGATTCACTGCTTGAGAGAATATTTATGGTTATGAACTGTACCTTCCCTATAAGATTTACACACTTTATTACTTCAGTTTCATGATACTGTAGAATAATCAGGTTCTAACTAAAAAGTACAGGCTATAGCTGAATTTGCATGAAGTCAATGCAAATTCTCAATGAGCTCTGGATGACATTCCCTGGTCGGACCTTAAACTGGGGTAAAGATGCTTTCAATCTCTTATGATTCACAATGCCAAAGAAAGAGTTGTTTTTCCTTTTCTGCTGCGCAGCTCTGAATGCCACTGACAGCCAGCCCTGCAGAGAGATGGAAACAGAGTGCAATCAGACTTCCAAATCTTCCCTTAATGCAGTGTCTTTCTTTGGAGCTTTTCCCTGTAGGGTACCTCTCAGATGGGGATAAGTAATGCTGTTAGTACATAATCCAATCACTGAATGCAGATTGCTTCTAGACAATCCTGAGCAGAAGATTTGTACTTTTTTTTTCTTTTTTTTTTTCCCCTTTTTTTTTTCTTTCTTTATAAAGAAAGTATCTTTTCTGCAGGAAAACTGAAAAAAAAACCAGATGCTGCTTAGGAGTTATTAACAATATAAATAAGTCTTATTATGTATTTTCTGCATATGATAGAACTGGAATCTTATTTTACCATAAAATATCAGAAACCAAGTTAAAAAAATTAAACATTTTCACGTTCAGAACATGATGCCAGCTTGCATTGTGCAGCCAAGTAAGGGATGCATGCTTCTCTGTCTTATTCCCAGACTGATCCCATCTCTGGGAGTGCTGAGGCAGTGTCTCATTCTAGATCTTCACTGCCATTGATGTGCTCTCTCCCTTTTGTCTCTAGCACTAAGGTGTGAATAAGGAGTGAATGGTAGTGTGGTCTGCAGACCCTGTGACTGGACTAAGACTTTCTAGATGTGATTGTATTTCCAGCCCCACAACTAACCTGTTTGAATTCATGCCATCCTCCCATCGTGTCTCTGTCTCCTCTTTTTTGACTGCAGACTTTCTGGGCATATGATTTTACCTCCCTTTTTAGTATATAAAGCTTAGCAACTCTGGGTGGTTGAACACATCTAGAGACCATATAACAAGCAGAAAATCATGGAATGATTTCTTCACTCTCCCAATTTCACCATCCAGATTTAACCTACTAAAACAATTATTGAACTTCTCTTTAGAGGCAGTAGAGACAAATGGTCTCACGATTGACCTGGCCTAATGGAAGCTGTCTTGCCCATGACAGCAGCTTGGAACTAGATGACCTTTAAGGTCCCTTCCAACCCAAAACATTCTGCGGTTCTATAGGATTGACGTTCTCCAGCTAGCCAAGCTAGGACCATGGTTTATAGCTCTCCATACTATTGGAAAACATCTGTTTCGACATGTCTCTCCTGTATACTTATAATCCATAGCCCTGCCATAAAAATGAATAAAAATGTCATTAGAAAATATATACGGTGTTCCAGAAGAACTGAGTCATTCAGATATTGTGAAAAAGGTATGGTTTACTCAAAATGAGTCAGGATTCTTTCAAAATGGGACATTAGTACTTCCTAGGTCTAAGCTGGTTGTTTATAAATGGATTTTAATATCTGCTAATGCTTCTAACGAAATGAAATTTGCATATGTATTGTAATTCTGAAAGAGTTGTCCGAAGTGAAAAGCATGAAAGATGTATGGAAATGACATTATTTACAGACCTTGCCTAATTCTGTAATGATTTAAAATATTTGATATGACCATCATCTTACCTCTTTTAATGAGTATTTGTCACATGAAATTTTTTGTTAATCTGACCAGAATCCAGATTTAGATTTATACCCAGACCTTCTTTTGCCTTTTATAGTAATTGGTGAATTATCAATAAATTGTAAAAATCATGGTGAAAGCTGTGAAAGAATTATTTCAGCAAAGGTAGAAATAATTAAAACAAAACAAAACAAAAAAACAAACAAACCCAAACAAAACCCCACCAAAACACTAGGAAAAGGTAGTAACAAACCCATTACAAGTCATTTTTGTACTATTTTTAATTACTATAAATTTATTGGATTGCTTAAATAAAATACTAGTATTCTGTGAAAAGAATACTCTCACCTGTGGTAATTGCTACAAAACCTGAGGTAGGAAAGCTTATTGGTTTTGAAAAGTAATTAGAACAAGAAGTGAGGGCCCAAAAAGAAAACAGGCAGAGAGAGATGAAAAAATTTGTTTAGGGTCACAGCAGAAGAGATTGCAACAAACTCAATGATTTCTGACCTGGGATTATTCTGTGAGTACTAGGCCAGGTGTTTTTCTCTGCCTGTTGGATTATCAGTTGCTTTTAGTGCTGGCAGGGAGAGATCCAGTTTCTTAGGAATGCATTCTTCCATCTCTTACACTACCACCACTCAAGCACCTTTCCTATTAAGAAAACTGATTAAGAGATGACTGAGCAAGGGAAGAGAGCCTGACCTACCTCTTCTTCCCTTGCAGAGTACAATGTACTATAGTAAAGAAAATAATTTTTTGACTGATTTCATTAGGCTGGCATAAGTCAGATGCAAAACCAGAAAACAAAGTGTGCTGTCTGTATTCCGAACTAGCAATTTCCACCATCTCATATAGGACAGAGCTACTTACACATTTCATATGGAGTCGGTGCTTAATGGAGGTGAGGAGGTCAGCAGAGGCCAGGTGTTTCTTGCCTTTTCTTTACACAGAAACACAGCAAGGATTTCATTTTATGCTACTTGCATTGGCTGAAGGGAGCAGGGGATGTCAAAATGTAGGGATTTCTTAGTAGGTTTGTTGCTTGAAGTTTTTGATTCCCTTGATTTATCCTTTAATAGCTATCATGAAAAGTGAAAGTTCTGGCACTTAGAGTTAATGAGCATTTCATTGCTCATGACAGTTTATTTCAGTTAGCATTGTTCCTGTTTTTTTTGTTTGTTTTGGTTTTTTTTCATTAAGTGGGGAAAATGCTCTGGAAAGCTTTTGTGATAACATATGAAGCCAAGCTTGAGCTCTCCAGAGCTGGCTGAGAACAGCAGAGACAAGCTGACCTTTACAACAAGAGAATGTATTAATCTCAAAGGAGGCTGCATCTCTCTGTTGGTTCTGCTGCATATATTTATGTGTTTCTTTAGAGTTTTGCAACCAAAGATCTCTCTATATGTGGACTTCTCACAGACCAAAGACCATGATCACTGAGACAGTCTTTCCCAACTTGTTTTTTCTGATTCCTCCCTCCTTCCCTCCCTTCCTCCCTTCCCTCTTCAGGAAACCTGGCCAAACTCCAGCTATAAATAATCACAGAGGTGATGTAACATAATTATTGTAAGAGCATTGATGAAACATGAAGCATGTGTTGATAACTGACAATTGCTCATGTTAGTTTAACAGAACTAGTTTTAGAAAAGTCATTCTCCTTCTGAGAGATGAATCAATGAATCTGAGCATGAAAATCAAAGTGTAAAAGCAATCAGCCTGATCCTGCAACTGTGGGTCTGTAAGGAATTTGATAACGCACACAGTCTTTCCAGCCAAGGTTGAGTTTTATGCAATGTTTTGCAGTAGAAAGTCAGTACATCTGAAATGAACTTCCAGTCCTGCATGCCACTAAATCCACTCCCTACCTTAAAAAAATATAAATATATTTTGGTCTCTCATTTTTTCTGATTAAATAATACTTTTACATACTTCTTTATTAAAATAGACTGTAAATTTCTCAGCACAAAAATAGTCAGAACTTAGAAATCCTAGATTGATTGAAGTCAACAGAAGCTTTGTGAGACTTATTACACCCATTCATATATTGAATTGTAACCATGGAATGCTAGAGTTATTGTTTTTATTTTGACTATGATTTTTATTGGCATGTCATGAGACCTACTTATGTATACAATAGGTAAGAAGTCTGGAAAATTGTACAGAAAAGCTCTCCTTGACTAAATAAATACTTTCCCTGAGGTCAGATAGCATAAAAAGTTCTAGCAAATGGTGTCCCCCCAGAGTAGCTGGGGATATTTTACCATGTTTATTTAATTTCTATAACAGACACCTTTTCTAGCTGACATAAAATTCTTCCCCAGTTAATCATCAACATTTTTTTCAAGTTCCATCAGGAGAGCATTTATTTTGACTTCTGAAATAGGAAAATCCTCATTACCCACTTATTTATATCACTGATATTTTTGTTACTAATTCCCTGTTGAGTGGAATAATTTCATTAGCAATTCTTGAACTTTTTATATTCACAGAAATAAGACAGACTGATTTTATAAAATTATTACATCAGTTTACTTTATTCAAAATAGAACACATCTTTATGTAAAGGCATTTGTTCATAATATTCCTATATCTTCAATACCTCCTGCAGTCCTGAAATCCCAAATTCAAACAGGTTATATATTTATTTATGAAAAGCTAAAGATGGTGTCTACAATGACAATTGTATACATGTTTTCTGCATGAGAAGAAAGGAGAGGGCTGAAAAAAAGTGATAAAGCCTTCAAGATCAACAGTGTGAATGTAGTGCTCAACTAAACTGTTATCTTTGCCATAGGTTTTTTTGAAAGTTAAATATATAAATGCATAAATGGGTTTGGAACAGGATTCAGAGCTCTAAGGTGAATCTACCTAAAGATTTTTTTCTTATTAAAGAGCATACCCAAAACAAAAGGGAGTTTTGAAAGAAGAAAAGAAAAGAAAAGAAAAGAAAAGAAAAGAAAAGAAAAGAAAAGAAAAGAAAA
Source organism: Regulus satrapa (assembly GCA_013396955.1). Classification (NCBI taxonomy): domain Eukaryota; kingdom Metazoa; phylum Chordata; class Aves; order Passeriformes; family Regulidae; genus Regulus; species Regulus satrapa. The sequence continues at coordinate 357,196 of VWZN01015660.1, read as the reverse complement.
GAAAAGAAAAGAAAAGAAAAGAAAAGAAAAGAAAAGAAAAGAAAAGAAAAGAAAAGAAAAGAATCTAGTATTTGGAAAAGAAGTGGCAGGACACGGATATCACTGGGTTTGTAAGGTCATTCAAATTTCCTCTCATGTCTCTTGTGGTTTTAGGGGTATGAACTGGATTTACACCTGGTGGGGGTTAGACTGTGCAAATCAATCCACTAATTTCCATTTGTGACAATGCTCGAAATGATAATGGAAAGTACTGATTTTTTCAGTTATTTAGTTTCTTAGAAAGAATAACTAACCTTTTTTACTCCTAGCATAGTCCATAGGGTAAACAGCAAACTGACCCTCTTGGTCAATTTTGGTTGACTTATGTGGATCCCTGCCCCAAAGGTTTCTTTTTCTCTATCTACACCCCTGTACAGGGGCAAAAATTGGGTCCCTTACATTTCACGCATACTTCTAAAATATCTAGTTTAGAAGGTGAAGTTTCCACTAAATAGGATGGTTAGTAGGCTGGGGAAGACTTTTTTATGTTGTTGGGTTTTTTTATCTTTAACTGTCTCCCAAGAAAATCTGAAGTTGTTTGCTTGAGTCCGAGAACTATAAAGCAAACTTCCTGGCTCAGCTCACAGATTCCTACAAAGTTTGCACAGCCCAATTTTCTACACCATCCTCTGTTTCTAGCAGACTAAATTTTCTCTCATATTATTGCAACATCTATGATAGGAATAATCTCCTAAAGCCTTGTCCATTACTCTGTTAGGTGCTCTCCTGTCTTTATTCCACGTGATTCCTCCATCATGCATCTTTTTCTTTCTAACCATGTAAAATGTGAAACTCTCTCTGAGTGGACAGATGTGCACATGTATGAATGCAAACAAATTAAACCACATTCTTGTCTGATTGTGTACACACGAGAAATTCCACACTAAGAAGAATTTGAAGAATCCCAGAGAAATTATTTATTTTGCAGAAGTCAATGAGGATAAATCCGGGTAAATCATATTCTGAGACCAGACTTAATTCAAAGGGCAAAGGGATTGACAAAATGATGAAAAAATTACTATGAATAAATTTTTAGTTATTTAGCTTTTTCTTATGACTACCTTGTATGGGTCAGAGAATATCAGAAAATGACATCCAAAAATATCTGTGTCTGTAATGAGACAAATAAGAACTACGGTTAATTTAAATGTACAGGGTTTTTTTCCCTGGTATTCATAAACCATTTCTCTTCATATCCTGTAGCCTCTTACAATTTTATCTATGAAAAATAAATCTATCCTTGAGCTTTGAGATGGTACAGCTCTGAACAGTGCAGCTGAGTCCCAATTACATAATCTGTGATTATGGTAAGAATAGAATTTCCCCTTGCCAAGATACTTCCTCATTTCAAGAATGTTTTCAAACAAAATGGATGAAAAATGTTGATATTTCCTGGAGGACAGGCTATCCCATCAATTTATATTAGAAAACATTGACTAACTAGAGTGTAATCACTCAATGCTTTTCAATTTGTCTGGATATTTTCAGAACTCTTACAAATCACCTGTTAATCTACATTATCAAGTACAGAGCTCTAATAGCTAATTAATACACACATAATCTGAAAGTCAAACCACAATGAAATAGACTTATGTTCCTAAACTTGATATTTTCAGGTGCAAACCCTGTCTCCCACAGGCAGAAATGTTTTGTTTTAGAACAGGAAGTAGTAGCTAATAAAAAAGACACTGTCTACCAGTTCTCATGTTGAAAAATTGTGTTCTACTGAAGACTTCAGAAAAAATGTGTTCTACTGAAGCCAGTTTGCCATTTAAAATAACAGCAAAATATACCATTCCATCAAAGATATTTCAGTTGTAATCAAATATTCTTTGGGAAAAGGGTTAAATGCTGAAAAGTTAGGAGGAGAAAATCACCTTGATATTGCACAATTCACTGGCCAGGTCCTACTGTAGAATGTAGAAAATCTTCTTTAGCAGGTAAAGCATCAATGAAAAATTTGACTTGGCACATTTGACATCATTAATCCCAGAAAGAGGGCACTACTCACTTGTTTTCCCTGGCATTATTGTATTGGTGCATAATCAAAACTTCTGGTTTCAGTTAAAAATGCAATTTGTCCACTCATTGTCTATAGATTAGCAGTACTAACAGAAAGCCATAGAGCCACATTATGTATCTCTTATTTTTCCACAAAAAAAGCTATTTTCATACTCTTGTATATTTATAAAATCTATAATGTATATCTTTATGTATAATTCTGAAAATAATTAGGGAAGTTTTACAAATAGACGTCATGGGATTCTATCCAAGTATTTAGACACATAACATATGCTTAAATTTAATTTAAATCTATTTGTCCTTACCCACAGAACTTTTCTCTTAATATCCATCTTGAGTCTTTACTGCCACAGTTGATCCACTAAATTTAAACAAGACCAAATCATTGTCTTTATTTTTCATTCCACACTTCAAAATATTTGAAATTTGTTCTCATGTGTTCAGGATTTTTTTTTTTTCCTTTTTCTCTAGCAACACCATTTGTTCAATTTCTGCTACTAGAATATTTTCTGCATCTCTGACCAGTCCCCACTACTGCTTTTATCAGAACTCTTCCAACCTGTCAATTTTTTCATAAATTCGGGAAACTCTGTGAAGTTTTATTGTTGAAGCTTTTTGTGATGGAGTGCACTGGAAGGGTAACTCTACACTTTTATTCAAATATCAAGTCTGCTGCTTCACTGGAGAGCCAGACATATATTTTTTAGTGTTATCAATTGATTTCTATGAAGTCCTGAAAGTAATTGTCCTAAATGCACTCATAGCATTCATCCCCAAAATAACCAAATACCACATAAAAGATTCTGATGTTTTCCTGACAAGTGTGATTCAAGAGGAGCAGCAGTGAGATGACTGGAAATTTTCCCAGAGAAAGTGATTACAGTGACAACATCACTATATGGGATGAACTGACAGAACAGCTGGTTTTACATTTACTCTTTATATATGCACAGCTGGCAAGCACTGTCTTCTGGATAGACGGATGTCTGTTTGTTTCAGGGGGAGATAACACATTTATCATGCATCCGCTGTCATCTCCTGAGAATATGCATTGCAATAAATATTAAACATAAAGCTTCGAATTATCAGTGAAAAAGGAATTTTAAGCCTCACTATGTGGTGTAGTCAGGGTTACAGTTGGAAACACTGATTACTGCTGCAGTTCTGCAATGCTTGCTCAAACATTATTAATAAAGACAGACTGAGATTACTAGCAGTAATGGAAGTGATCTGATGGCCTGGGGAAAAATATGATGGGGGAAAAGTAGAATATAGACTGTGAAGACCTTCAGCTGTTTTTGTGGAATCACCTGGGCACACACTCATCCCAGTGGCACTGCATGAACCTCTCACTGAATTCCACTGCCCTGCACAGAAGCTGAATGTATGCACATCACTAAAGACAGCTAACACGGAAATAAGAGAATGGTTTGGCTATGAAGAGATGTTTAAAGATCATCTAGATTAAACACCATGCAAGGATCAAGGAACTTTTTCATCAGAACTGGTTGCTCAGAACTCTGTGCCACCCGGCTAAGTGAGTTCCCTGCAAAGCCACAGCGGAGCTGGTTGAAGCAAGTGACACACTCTACAACAGTGACCACACCCATCCAAGTATAAGTTATTCTCATATGGGATGCTTTCTCTAAACTACAAGATATTTGAGGGGCTGTCTTCGATAATTGATTAATAGCATTACTGCACTTCAAGTGCAATCACCATGCAAATAAGTTATGATCATTTCCATAGCATTAGCATTAAAATAATGTGTAACTTGCCTGTAGACAAAGCCACAGTTCCACAGGTCTTTCAGGAATACAGCCTCCTGAAAGCAGCTGGTAAAACTATCTCTTTTTAGCTGTGTGTTTTCTCTGGAGAGCAAAAATGCCTTCATGGTTCATTCTCATTTCATTTAATACACATGGTGAAAACTTGCGAGGTCATGGGGATTTATGCTAGCAGATTTGGTGGCCTTTTAATATTTACTTAGGCTGTAAAATATAATTTGAATTTTAGAAGTATTTGTCATTGTATCTAGGAGGGATAAAGGTATGTTTATTATAGCTGTATTTGCTATGTGTGATTTACATTGTTATATGTTGACTTTTCATTTCCTCAAATGTCACAGTCGCATTTTTTGTCTTTCTAACTTCCTCGAAGTATTGAAAGTTAAATATTTTTTTCACACTGATAGGAATCAAATCTCGTTACAAAGTCTTAAGGATGCTATACCTACTGAGAAATGACTTAAAAAAAATATATATACTTTAAGATGCAGATCATTTGGAATGCCAACATGTGCCATGTGCAGGACAGCCAGGGAATCAGGTTCAGCCAGCATAAATTTGTGAAATACAGGTCCTACTTGACTAACCTGATGTTGGTCTATGACAAAGGGACTCACTTGGTGGATGAGGGAAAGGCTGTGGATGTGTCTCCCTGGACTTTAGTGAAGTCTTTGACACTATCTCCCACAGCATTCTCCTTAAGAAACTGGCAGTCCATGGCCTGGACTCTGTTCTGCCCTCTGTTTTGGGTTAAAAACTGGGTCATATGTTCTGGTACAGAGAGTGCTGGAGAATGGAACTAAATCTAGCTGGGGGCCAGTCACTAGTGGGGTTCCCCAAGGCTCAGTATTGGGGACAGTCCTTTTTAATATCTTTATCAATCACATGGACAAGGGATTAATGGAGGCCACCATCAGTCAGTTTGCAGATGACACCAAGTCATGTGGGAATGCTTATCTGCTGGAGGGTGGGAAGGCTCTGTAGTAGTGAGTGGGACAGGCTGGATCAATGGACCAAGACAAACAGTATGAGATTCTGTGAAGGGTGAACTGCTGAGTTCTGCACTTGTGTTACAACAACCCTAGGTAGTGCTACAGACTGAGGAAGAGTGGCTGGAAAGCTGCCAGGTAGAAAAAGCCCTTAGGGTGCTACTTGACAGCAGCTGAGCATGAGCCAGAGTGTGCCCATATGGCCTAGAAAGCCAATGACAGCCTTGCCTGTATCAGAAATAGCATGGCAAGCAGGACCCAAGAGTGATTCTTGCCCTGGACTCAACACTGGTGAGGCCACGTCTCAAGACCTGTGTCAGTTTTGTCTCATCTCAACAAGAAAGATATTGAGGTGCTGGAGCATGTCCAGAGAAGGGACACAGAGCTGGTGAAAAGTCTGAAGCTCAAGTCTGATGAGGAGCAGCTGAGGGATCTGGGCATGTTTAGCCTGGAGAAAATGAAGTTCAAGGATAATCTTATTGCTCCCTACAACTCTGTGAAAGGAAGTTGTAGCCAGGTGGGGGCAGTTATCTTCTCCCAGGCAACTGGTGATAGGGTGAGAGGAGCTTTCACCAGGAATGGTTTATATTGGATACTAGGAAAAAAAAATTCATCAAGGGAACAGTTGTCAAGTATTGGAACAGGTTGCCCAGAACTGGAGACACTTGTTGCACTTAGGGAAATATTGCACTCATGGAAATGGTATAGTGCTGGAGTTGGTGGTGGTGGTTTAGCAGTTGTTGTCAATATCTCAATGATCTTAGAGTTCTTTACCAATGTGTGATTCTGATTCTGTCCCATGATTTTGTCTCTTTTGTCAGTGTAATGTGATTCAGCACATCTAAAAGTTTCATTGCATAATTAATACTCAATATCTATGTTTAAAATCTATTAAACCAGCAGCCTGGGCAGTGACCATAAGCAGAACCTCTTTTTATGTCTTTTGAATAGTCATGAAAGAAACTTCATGACACTTTTGAAAGATGGTCTGGATACAGCCAAAGAGTTTGTTCTTTTCCCCACAGCATAATTATTCACAATTTTCTTCACTTTCTCCAGTTTAGTTATAGGGAAGGTAACTTGTTTACTGAATCATGAGGCATCAGTTCTTAGATCTTATGCCATATTTGTAGGAAGGTTTCTACTTGTATATGTGTGTTTAATATACATGGATGTTCTACCCAAACTACTTTCATTTATTTTGACACAATTTTGTTACATTGAATAAGTCATATTAGAAAGTTAGCTAAATAACTTATTTCACATCTCCACTATTAATTTTTCCTCTCCTCTCTTCACCAGACATTAGCTTTATTAGCAGCAGTCTTTATTGACTTTCAAATCAAAGCTTTACCTATTGAATGGCCTCAGCCTTTCATAAAAATGGATCCAGTGAAATTCATGCCTGTTTTAGGAGGAAATCAGAACCCAGGCACAAAATTTTGCAGATGAATATCAAATACTAAGCAGAGACCATTTGCTACATCTCTGCCTCCTCATCCATTGACTATGAAACTCCTTTGGATGGTGCCTGTACAGCATTATGTTCTGTACTGTACCTTAGTTCTGTGTGTCTGAATTTTGAGTGAAGAGAGTTTCTTTGTAGGTGTATTTACAAGTTCAGACTGGACCCTTTTAGCCACTGCTGAAACAGCAACAGTCAACAACCGAGCACTTGACCATGAAGCAAAGCAGAACACATCAGCTCTCTACTGAAAATTTTCCCTCCCATTAGCTGTAATTTAGATTTGACATAGATTAAACGCAATAGTTCACCACTTAAGTAAAAAAGACATGTTTTTCAAAACTGATGGAAGTCTATAGTTTCCACAAAGTTCAGAGAATTTTCTGACTTTTCACTGCTTCTGATAATGTGACCTCTTTATGTAACTGCTGTGGTAGAAACTTAGATGCTTCTAAAACATTCGTTTTGCTTGCTAAGCAGCCAAAATCAATCAGTAACTCTTAAAAAGCAGAGCATGAACACAAATATTTTGTGGTACAATAAGGGGCTAAGTCTTTTCAGGATTAAGAATAATGTAATCATAGGATGGTCTGGGTTGGAAGACACCTTTAAGATCATTCATTCCAAATCCATGCCATGGGGAGAGACCCCGTCCACCTGATCAGGCTTGTCAAAGTCCCATCCAACCTGGCCTTGGACACTGCCAGGGATGGGGCACCCACAACTTCTCTGAGCAACCTGTGCCAGTTGCTCAGCACCCTCACAGTGAAGAAAAGTTGCTTGTACAGACCTAACCTTCTGCACACTTAGTCTGATCCCCCATGAAGCAGCCAAAATATGTGGAATCTAAGGAGCACCTTGGCATAAAATTAACATTAATAGTATATGTTATTTACAGAAAATAAAAAAAAGAAATATTTATTTACAATTTTTTGCCTTGCAGTCTCTTTTGTGGGCAGAGATAACATTTGAGATACATCTATGCTAAAAAATAATCTAACACCAAAGAAACCTAATGGTAAGGTTGGGAAGTCAAATAACAGATGCTTGAGAAGCTGAACAGCAAGGGAGTTTGAGAGTTCAGACAGCAGATGCACGGCAAGGCAGAAGGAGTCATCTGAGAGAACACTTGCCATTTTTCATGCACCTGTTAAATTTATGAACGATAATATTTCTATATGTAAGGGGATGCAAAAATGAAAAACCAAAGCCATAAACCCAAGGGGGTGAGGTCTTAGGTTTTTTATTTGGGACTAGCAGCCTAGTTGCCCTCATGAAATCCTCAGTGTAATCAAATGAAGCAGCTGTTTGCACTGCTGGATCTATTCAGACTGGGAAAAAAGGGGTAAACACTTCTAATGCAAATATCAGCCTTGCCTCTCTACACTTGCTGCAACGATTCTGTTATTTAGCCACTTATGGTGGCAACTGGTGCAGAAAATCTCCAGAGCAAACAAGGTTTTAATTAATAATCAGTTATTTTCCGCAATAAGTAATTGGGAGGAAGTGCTGTTTAATGCTTAGACTTGAATATATCTTTGTGGTCTGATAAAGAAAGTGGTTTACTCAACTGCTTTATTAATATTTTCTTCTATATCTGCATGTCAAATTTCAGGATAATGCTATGTTTTTCATTGCTTTGATAAAGAGGGGGAATAGAAATGTGAAGTGGTACTAATCATTAGGATGTGTTGGCTTATTGGAAAATCCAATGACTGCAAATTTTAATGACTTTTCACACTAAATATAAATAATCCCTAAAGGGAAGTTGACATTGCTATGAATGCTTGCTTCACAAGCCCATAAAAATTGGAAGATTGTATCTAGCACATTACAGGAAATTCTTTTATTCCTCAAAGCCCTGAGCATTGAGGCATAACATTAGAATACAGAAAATGTGTCTGTATAAACTGAAGCCCACATGTACAAGTGTCTCAAAGTTCCTAGTATAAAGGACAAGAGCTATTTTATACTTGGAAACTTTTTATCTACTATCTATATAAAAAGTTATCAAAAATTATGGCTCTGATGAACAAATTTTGCTATATACATATTCAAGTATATAACATATATTTTAATGAATGTATTAGACATTGAGATATCTTCATGTTTGATTTTTTTCAAGTTCAAGCTTGAAGATAGAGTTTCAATCTATTTTTGTTTACCTGCAGCACTAGACACAAGTTTATCTCTTTTCCTGACCCTGGTCCTCTGATAAATGAAGTTAAAGAAGATAATTTTTTGTCATTGAATGGAGTACTGGATGGGACTACACCTTTCCTGTTTGTATATTTTCCCTGGGTAATTTCCCCTCTAGCAGGCAAAAATTTTATGACATTCTAAAACTGTTTTGTAAGTTTCCAGTACCTTTTAGATTGTTTCTACAAGTGTATTTGATGAATAATCTCTCTGAAAATTGTAAGCAAACAGCCAATTCACCATAAAGATGCAGGAGAGAATGCATGAAAATGTATCACTAAATATATGTATATGCTAAAAATTATTTTCTCTAAATATCTTGGTTTTTCTTCTTTTAATGTATATTACATTTCTGCTGTCTTCAAAGCTATGCACATATAGCATTTAAAAATTTCTTTCTGATGGTATTTATGTCTATTTTGACTTTCACTTCATTTTTTATAATCTTTTATAAAATATTATGTGTGATAAAGAAAAAGAAGTAGATTAAGATATCAGATCAATGCTTTTTAAAGTACATATTTTTGTGTATCAAGTAAATATTTTTTAGCACACAGTTATGGGAGTTATCTAAAAAATATAGCAACATATTATGTCCCTTCTGTTCTTGAGTGTGTTGAAATCTTTAGCAAGTGACTTCACCCTTCTTTGTCAAAGCTAAATGATGTGAAATAGAGAGTTCTTCCAATGTAACATCATCAAGACTGTTCACTAAATAACCTTCATGACAGCTACTCAAAATAACTTTCTAAAATTTTATCCTAATTTTGAACATACAGAGTTTAGATTGCTTTCAGATAAGCTCGATTTGAATGTAGATGTTTCTCTTTCTTGCTCCCACTCCTATGGTTTGTTCTTCTGTAAGGCACTGAATATTTTCAGCTTCTCTTCCATGGTATCTAATTATTTTAGATATTCTTTAACATTTTTTTTAATTGAAAAAATTTCAATGTTTCCGAAACCATAGACCTCTTTGAAATATACTGGAATTGCGATAGAAGTGGCAGAATTTTTAAAGCAAATTTTGGGGACAGATGTCAAGCTGTCAGAGTGCTGGTCACAGAATTTGCTTTGCACAACTCAGAAGTCTCAGATGTTGAAAGAGAACTGTCTTGGATACAAGGACTGTATGGTTTTCTTTCACAGATATTCCCAAACATATATTGTTTCCATATCCACTGGCCATTCAAAAATCACACATTTTGTGGAGGGGAAATGTTCTCTATCAAAAGCCAGTACTAAATCAGGGTTAATCAGCTTGATGGCTGCCTGTACAAATAATGCTGTTACTTGCGTGAACTGCATGAAACCATAAAGATTTAAAGTTGAAATTATTTCAAGCAGAAAGGTTTTTAAAATGTCACTATCAGGGGAGAGTTCACTGGAAGGACAAAACAAAGGTTTCCTATGATGCAGATGTTGGGCAGTAGAGGAAAGGCAGAGAAACAAAAGCAGTGCTGTAAGTAGGAGGGATGCTCTTCCCAGCTGGCCCATCACTGTCATTGTCTACTGTGTGCTTCATAATATCATGGAAATAGATCAGGTGAATGGCAACCCAACCAAACTGTAGCTATTTTTCTTCAGAAAGGAAATTTTGCGTGCCTGTCTTAGTTGGAAATATCTGCAATGTTGATGCCAAATGTGAAGATGAGTTTGCTGAATTTAAAAAAAAAAATATATATATAAATATACTAGATCAGTTACCAGGCTCCCAGGAAGATATAGAATAATTCAAGGGTTGTATTCTGAAAAGCTTCTCTGCTGACTGGTTGCTGCCTCAGGCCCATGTTTCATCAACTTCATTCAGGCAATTTCACTGCATTGCTGTTTATGACACGCCTTTTTCTTTCTTTATTTCATCCTCTGCCACCCTTTCCTGTACTAAATGCATCTGCTTTTCCACTAATCAACTCCTATGGGACTATCCCTTCTATCATTTCACTGAATGAAAGAATTAATAACATGCTTGTAAATCATGGTTTGCTTTTAAATCAAGCTTATTCACTATGCTTTTCTGTTGTAAAAAAAAATCATATCATATTTTAACCATCTTCTCCATTTGAAAGAGAAGTCTGAGAAGTTTAGAAATTATTTTTAATCAAAATTTTTAAAGATTTAACATTTATCTCTATTCCATTGGAGGAGAAAACGGTTTTTTATGTGAAAAATTGTCTATGGCTGATCCACAAGAACTTTTGTTTCAGTGTTTTGGGGAATGAAAATTAGAAAAAGAAAAAAATCAAGGGATCCCCACATGGCTTTGATACCCAAAGAAATTAATGGAAATGCAGTAGGCCCAGATGAGCTACATCAGCGGGGAGCATGTAGGCTGGCCTCAGTACTTTCTGATGGAATTATCCAAATCTATATCATTAATTAAAGATTCATTAGACCATGAAATCACCTTGTATCCCAGTGGAGTAGGTAAGATACCTAGAATGGGAGAGATTGAGTAAAGTTCCCATCCTAAAGAAAAGGATTTCCACACTTAATTAGTATTACAACTTGACTACTTGCTATTCTGAGTAGAGTAGCTGTATTTTTGTACATTTTACCATAAATTCCATCCTGGACCAAAGGATCAGTTTCAATTAATCAACATTTTCCAATTAAAAATATCCCAAAGGACATTTAAAAACCATGATAAGCTTTTAGTATTAGTTATTGGCCTGTCCTAATAATTTTCAGAAGTGTTATACAGAATATTTAATACAGATGAGAATAATTAACACACGAAGCAATAGATGAAGTTCATGTTGGGTATAGATATGATATGAATTCAGTAGAAATTGTATCCAAGCTCAAAATTTAAAATTAATGTTAGAATTAATTTCATGCCTTTTATAATCTTTTATACACTTTTTTTTGGATGGTATGAAAATTGCCCTTTGGAGGTGCCAGTCTCTCACCAGTGTCAGGAGAGCAACCTTAGATGACTAGCCTACATAAGGTATGTAACTTTTGGATTAATTCTACTCCACATAATTATCTGAGAAATGCCTAAAGAGACTCAAAATGTAAGAATTCTGAAAAGTGAGTCCTGCAAAGTGGGAACTTCATTTTAAGGAAGAAGGTGAGGGAGCATAAAATGTCCTTGTGATGGGTTCTTAAGGGTTATATCTGAAAGATTGTTAAACTACAGTGAAATAAGTGCTTGCTAGCTCATTATTCCTCTATCTATATCTGTAGATATAGGTTCTTTTCCTTT
>VWZN01015660.1:333022-343799 GCA_013396955.1 Regulus satrapa | reverse complement strand
AAAAAAAAAAAAGCCAACCTGTATCATGTTTCATCTCATTCTCATTTAAACTTGGATAATTAGCTATCACAGTAGTGGTAATCTCTACTTTCATCAGTGTAAATAATGAAAGCCTAAACTCCAATGTTTTTGCTATATAAAATATTACCCTAAGGAAGTAGTTTCATTGTTAGGTGTGGAAGTTCTTTGTCTCCAGAGACGATCGGAGGAGTGGCCGGCAAAGGAAAACAGCACAATTGAGAAAGCCCACTGGAAAGCAATGTGTAGTCCAGGAGACATAGATTAAAAACATGTTATTCCCCCCATTTGAAAGGGGTGGATATGCCCTTCCCTCTCCAAACCAGAAGGGAGTGAATACCTTGATGCTGGTTCAATACACGCCATCAGCCCCCACCACTCTGACTTCTGAGGGCTGTCACATTCCTTTCAGACTGATACACAGATTTTCTTCCAGACACAAATATTTCAGACTTATACTGAGGATTTTCACTGAACCTTACATGTTTCCTTTCTTCCCTGGAATGATGCAAGATCTGATTTTTGGGATCTTTTGCATCCCCTGTAGGGGTTACAGGGATGTACATCAGCAATTTAGTTCAGAAGGAGTGTGCACCATGGATGAAAATTCTTGCTTGCTTTGCTCCACATTGGGAAGCAGGTTTGGATCCTCTAAAATGTACTTATTTGTGATGAAATTAACCCAAACCAGCTAATTCCCAACCACTATGGACCACTACTACCCTCCAAAATGCTTATAGTAAGGATGACACAGCCCCAACACCAGCTCTTTTCTCTGTAAACCTCTCCTTGGGATGCTGTTCCTGCTGATATAAAGACATCAAAATTAGCTGAAGCATTTGGCAAGCAGAAGAGAAAGAGATACTTTCTAATTAAAAAAAAAATCTATTTTATTTGTTTATTTGTTTGGGGTTTTTTTAAGATGCATAATCCTAGGCTCTTAGNTATTTTATTTGTTTATTTGTTTGGGGTTTTTTTAAGATAATCCTAGGCTCTTAACTAGTTCTACTTGAATAAAGGAAATAATGCTGGGCTTGTAGCCCAGGCATCAAAATTTGTCTGTTGAATTGTTTCTGTGTTTCTTAGTACATATTGTCCAATTTTCTCCAGCAAGCTAGGCAGAATGAGGGGCCCAGGGGAAAAACCACCCAGGTTCTTAAGGGTGTCACAGAGCCGGACTGTGTTAGCTTCCCTCAAAAGCAAGGGACTGTCCCTGCTTCTGTTGAGGTTACTTGTACGGCTGCAGCCCACACTGGAAAAAGCACAGGCAAGAGCTAAGGAGACAAGGAAGGTGGAGGCAGAGTTAAAATGGGTTTGTTTGCTGAGGCATGAGTCACCTGTGTGTGTAACATTTGGCATGCTGAGGCTTTCTCTGCTGTGAAGAAAAGACACTTTCTGTGGCTGTAAAGGAGTTCTAGTGCAGGGAGGCTGTCACAGACCTTACCCTGGCCCTGCTCTGCAGCAGGCCAAGTGTTTTTCACTTTTTTCAAATTGGAGCAAATGAAGAAACCATTTCAGCCAGTCAAAGTATTTTCCCTGGCATTCAGTAAGTCTCTAGATTAATTAGAGAATGAACTGAATAAACGTTCCTGCCCCTTTAACTGTTATTCAGAACCTGCAAATAATGCAGCCACAACTGAAAATTCATCTTTTCTGAAGAGCTGTTAGAATAATTTACTTGTAGGCTGTTGTACAGGGCAAATTAGGTTATTTATAGTGTGGGCAGCAGCTGACAATATAAATTTGGAATTATTTGTTTTCAGAGCTCAGCTTTCTCTTCTCAGATCCCCCTAGCTTTGCTGGCTGGCAAAGGGAAATAGAAGAGAGATGTCTTCCTGTGACAGAATGATCTTTTCACCATTTTTTTTTTGAGGCATCAATCCACAAATGTAATCAGTGATTTCCCCTCTACTCTCCCAGACTTCAGCCCAATTCAGAAAGGTTTTATATGTTGGATACTGACTTCTTTAACTGGCTTGTTCAGCCTAGTATCTACACAAAATTTTGACTATGATTTTGTAAAAATAATTTAATTTATAACTGTTTTAAAATGGCAATTGTGGGAGGAGAAGTCTATCTTGTTATGTTGCAGAGAACAGAAATCAAAACAGGGAATTTCCAGTTTTAAATCTGTGAGTTTTATAACCAAGAAACAGAAAGGGAAGATAGAATCACAAATAGTCAAAACTATTGTAAGCATTTTTTCTCCAAAAAATGGTAGTTTCCTTTTACTAAAAGCTTAAATTCAAAACTGAGGTAAATGAAACATGAAAGCATACTGTAGTTTTTGTTTTCCAGTATTATTATATTTGCCAGTTCTGTGTAAGCTGACAAATCTTCTATAGAATGATGAGTGGCTAACATGTTAGCAACCTAAAAATAATAGTGTGACTCACTTCAAGAGACTTCTGTTGAAAGACCAAGACTGTCCAGGAAATTCAGGTTTTAGTTCCTTCATACCTTTGCTGAGAAGTTTAACCCTTTTTCTGGGAAGAATTGTTGAGGAAGAATTCAGTAAGTAAACATTAGCCATCCAAATATCAGCTATAGCCTCATAGTATAATCTAGTTTGGAAAAAAACCCTTGAGGTCATCTAGATCAACATTCTTTGCAAAGCCTATAACAGGTTGTGCAAATCTTTAAGTAGTTGGTTCTCAAACACCAACAAATATAAAGATAGCTTTTTTTTTATTATTTGACTGCCCCCTCCCCCCCATATTATACCTCCCACCCCTGTACCTAACCAGAATTTGCCGTGTTTTCACTCATCTCTGTTGCCTCTCACTCCACTCTCTGCATGCCTGAGATGACTGTCTCTTCTTATCTGTGTGTTTCACCTGGATAGGTGTAAACAGACTAAACTCCGCTTTGAACTTTTTCTGGGCTGAACAGACCCACCTCTCTCAGCTACTTTTGGGAAACATGAAAGCATAGGTCTTTGGCCAGCTTGGTGACCTCCATTAAACTTTTCACATTTTTTGTGGAATGAGACATCCAAGAAGAACATGGCACATGAAGTTCTTGTGAGGCTATTTCTCCACCCTGTCCAGGCCCTTCTGACTGAAAGGTGTCACTGCATTGGCCACTCTTCCAATCTGATGTCATCTTAAATTTGCTGAGGTTGTCCTTTGTCCCATCATCCAGGCTGCAGACAAAGATTCCAAAAAGCATCAGTTTCACCCAGTCTAAATAAAGAGTTTGAATTTTGTCTGTGTTTAAGTGAGAGAGCTGTCACTGCAAAAAGGTTATTCAGCACAGCCTCAGCCTCCATCTAAAAGCCCCATGAAATAATGGAGGCAGCTTAATTTCTGGGATAAAGTGACTGAGATTTTGTTTATCTAGTGATAACACTGCTTTGGTCTGGAGTGCATGTGTGTGAGACCAGTGGAGTCAAATTGGATTCATGCTGCTTTAACTGACAGAGAAATCTTCCTTAGTTAACTTCTTCTCTGTGGGAAAGACCTTCAGGCTTTGTATGATCAATGGCCATTTTACTGTTAAAAACACTATGAAGATTAAAACAGTGGTTTATGGCTCTTAAGTATTTTATCTTTAGACCACCCAAGACACGCACGAATAATCTTTAATGACTCTCTCATTTGACTAGTTGTAGTAGCTAGAATATAGTACATTGCACATATGAGTTTTCCTGGGATCATGATGAGAAGTTTGTTTTAGTGACATGACAGCTGACTTTCAACTACCCAGAAAAAAAATTCCTCTCGGTAAATCTCCTTCTGCAAGAGCCAATCCATGTATTTGGATTGGAATTAGTGTCTCCTACATATCACTACAGAAAGACTGCTTTAATCCACCCGTGACAGATGGCAGGCCGGTCATTGGTCCACCTTGCTGTCATGTCTCTATACTTTGTTTTTAATTTGGTCAATAGTGTTTGCCAGGATTGCTCTCAAATCCGCTACCAGACCCTGACATTTTCAAATAATCAGCCTGGTTTAGAAAAGAAATGCATTTAGACAAATTAATCAAATGGCTTTCAGAAAGGAACATTTTCTAAGGTTTGTTCACCAAGAAACTCAGAATGAGAAATATTATTGCTGACAAAAACCTCAATAGATGAACAGTTCTGAGATACAGAATGCTGAGGATAAAAATCAGAAAGACAGGATTTTTTTTTTTTTTTTACCTGTAGCAAAAAGAAGAAGAAAAGGTCACTTGCCAAAAAGACAGCTGAAATGGAATTAGTTTTCAAATTATAAGATTAAAGACTGTTTGCTTGAAGAGAGTGTTATTATAAAGTGTGCAAAGAGAGAGAAGAGATTAAAATGTATGGAAGATTTAATCAGAGCAAAGATAAACTGTGTATCCTATAGGTTATAAAGGTTCCTTTGAGCTTTGTTTGCCAGTAGGGTTTCATAACCCACAAAAGTCTGAGATCTTATTTTTAAATAAGAGGTTTTTCTCATGTGCATGAGGGGTTCACTTCTCTTTGATTTTGTACAGGTGATAAAGGAGCAAAGCTGCCACCAAACAGAGGAAAGAAAAATTACTTAAGTTTTTCAGAGATAAGTTGGGTATTTTTCAATGTCTTGGACAGATTCTTCTTCCATTTCTATTGGTGTAATTCCTTAGTCTTGGTGGCTAAGTGTTCTTCTTTGCTATTTACAGAGGAGTTTGTGTGACTATTTGCCTTGCCTTTTAATAAAAGAAAGTACTTACCATATGCAAATCCGGCATTTCATGGTAAACAATGTACCCTCTGAACTGCAGGGCACCACACCTCCTGCTCTGTGTTGTCAAATGGCTTTCAAAACACATGGCACAGGGCTCTGTCAAATTTAAGTGAGTTAACCCTTCACTTCCTTTTATTTTTTTTTTTTTTCCCTCCCCCTCAGTATTATTTCAGGTCTTAAATTTACTGGCAAAAAGGAAGAAACAATAGCTTATGTAAAGGACAGCAAAAGTCTGGCCGCGGTGTTTTGTTGTGCTGCTAAAACCCTTCCTTCTCTTCCCAGCTGCCTTCTCTGCAGCGAGCCCCTGTCTGCACATCTGTCGGGAGGGGCTCTCTCTCAAATTCTGGACTTTGCATTTCCTGTCAAGCCATTTCTCCTGCCTGTCAAAGTCCATCTGAAGAGCAGCACATCCAGTTCTCCACCCAGCTGCCAGAGGACACCTTGTGCCAGTCGCTGATGAAGGTATTAACCAGTGTCAGCCCTGCAGTGGCTGAGGATGGCACTGCTGACTGGCCGCAGCTGGGCTTACCCCCTCATTCCCATATAATCATTTCCGTTTTGTAAAGCTGTCCCTGTAATAACAAATGGCTTTTCCTTTATTTGGGCTTAGTTGACCAGTCCTTTTATTTCTCTCTTTCCCTGAACAGCACCACCCCACTCCCCACCCACCCATCACCCCTCCCAACTTGATTATTTTTTCTTGTCTATTAAAACTTTCTCACCTTTAGATTTACAGTCTGAGGCTCAGCAGCTTTGTGTTTCTGATCTGCTACTGGTTCTGCTTCGGCCTAGTTTGTTTGGTTTTTTTTTTTTTTTTTTTAAAAAAAAAAAAACANNNTTACAGAGAACTAAAACCCATATACCAGCACAGTGATATTTACATAGATTCAACTTCCTTTTTCTCCTCACCTTCTCTATTTTTTTCAATTCCCTTACACCATCATGAGTATTTGAACATGTTTTCCACTAAGGGAATTTTGTAAACTTTTCAAAGCCACTTCTGAAACATGATTTTTGGCTTTAGCATGTGTGGCGGTGGGTGAAGTTCTTGACTTTTGGGAATACGTGCAGAAATGAAGGACTGACATATTTCCAGATATGCAAATGAACTAATTTCACTTTTTATTCTGTCTCTCCCTTACTGGTTATGTATATTTCATAACTGCTACATGTAGATATTAGATAGTGAAATCCCTTCAGGAAGAAAAAAGTGTCCTTGAAATACAAGCTACTACCTTTGTGTTTCATGAAGTGCACCTTGGTCATTTGTTAGCCAAGGAAAATTCCTATTAAGATTAAATTTATTTATAGGGGTATGCCAGTTGGATTGAGGTACTTGCATATTTCACCTCTAACCCTATGACAGTCGATTTTTCAGACTTAAAAGAAAACCCTAGACCCCAAGCACTTATATTTCACCTGTTTTTTGAGAAAAACTGCTTTGATTTCCATGACATGAGCCAAAGTAGTTTGAGTCCCACTTAAACACTAATCAGGAAAATTTTCAAGATACTAATTCAACGCATTTTTCATCTAGAAAATCTCATACCTAGCTCCTATAGGGAGGGATCCCCAAGGAATGTATAACATCTATCAACAGAGAAGTGCAGAACACAGGTTTAGTGATCTGCGTAGACCGGATTGACAAAACGCGAGTCTGTGATATGCAGAAATGAGAAATAAAAGAGCTCAAGTACCCCACCCACCCTATTTATCTCTCCCCACTCGGAGCACAGCAGGTGGCCACCACAGTGGTGCTTGGCAGAGTTTTCCATCTGCCTTTAAGAGGACTATGTGAGGTCTTTTCCCCTCCCTTCTTCCTTACAAATTACCTTCGTTTTTTTCTTTTTTTTTTTTTTTTTTTTTTTTTTTTTTTTTTTTTTTTTTTTTTAATGTTTTACATTTTTAGTCCAAAAGAGTTTCAGAGCAGTCAGTGTGATTTTTACAATAGGGACTATCATTTTAGTTGGAAGCTTTTTTGGTTTTATTTTCTTTGCTATAAGGCAACTGTTCCCCAGCCTGAAAGAGAACCAGAAATCTGGCACTGCCCATTCTCCAAAATGTCTTCAAGGACATTTTATGGTCCATGTTTAGAACTTGATTTTAGAATCTGTACAAGATGTGCTACAAGGGAAAATGCTGTTTTGGCTATTAATGAACTAGGCAGCCATTCCTAAATTCCCTTCTGTTTCTAATTTCCGTGACTTCATTGTGCTTTCTCACAGTATCTTAATTACTTGTTTTATATCCCTCTGCTTTCCCTTCCATTCAGTTCTTAACAGATGCTGTTCTCAACTTTTATTGAGCTGAGTAAATGTGATGCACATTCAGTGTCTTTCATTATCAGCCCAATAAATCCAAAATGATTCACATCATCTATTTTAACTCTGTTTTGCCTTTTGGGCACCACCTTTGTCAATTGATCTCTTTTAGGAGCAGTGCATTTCTCTTCCCTGTTGTACTGTGTGTTCCTCCAATGTTCATATTCAAACACTAATCCACTGATTCTTTTCAGTGGGAGGTGACCATTACTGAGCGGTGATAAAATGGAAAGGGAGAATAGAAATGTGGGTGTAAAATTGGTCACTCAGGGCAGAGGAGGAAATGAGGAAGATTGGAAGGCAGAAGAAAGCATATTATTAACAAGAATGTAGTCCTGCACAACAGAGACTATCAAATTAAGATCTAAACTCATGATTCTATGGGATGTTGCCGTGATTCATACAAGCAGAATAGCTTCTTTTTTTTTTTTTTCCTATCTCAGACATCTCTGGACTGCACTTCATTGAGACAGAAGACAATATAGACACGTTCAAGAGAGCACAGCTTGGCTAGGATCTTAAACAAAGTCTGAAAGGGGACATAATTGATTCTTATAAGTAAACTCAAGACAAAAAATAACAGGGAAGGGAAATAATTGTTTAAGGCAGAGGAGAACATCACTGCAAGAACAAATAGTTACAGATCACTAAAGAATAAAACCAAGGCAGAACCTTTTGATAAGACTAGATCCATACAGAACTATTGAGGATAAAGAAAAGAAAAGAATGAACAGCCATCTTTTAACCCTTTTTTTTTTGTTTGTTTCATTTTGTTTTGTCACTTAAAAGCCTGTATATTTTGGGTCAAGTTTATAATCCTTGATTCAGAAAAGAAATATCTCCAGCCATTTTCCCAGATGGAAATAAAGGAGTCAAGAAATACTTTTTAATACCCTTCCTCATCTTGTGGGTAAACATATTGATGTTTTTATGTCTATTTAATAATTTTGTTACGTGTATAATGGATATCAATAAGAAGATCTGTGACAAAAAAACAACAAACAAACAAAAAAAACAGACAAAAAAAAGAAGAAGGAATGATACAAAAGAAGTACACTGAAGTGATGTATTATAATCTTTAGTTTATAACACAGACAGACTGGGGAGAATTTTACTCTCTTCCAGAGAAACTTTTTTACTGGAAAATATAACTTCAAGGCTGCTAAACTATTGACAGATTTAGGTCATAGTCAACAAATATTTCAGCAATTCAAGGGGAAGAAGAAGGATGGGTCAACATGTTTCATGTTAGCATTTCCATGAAAAGTTCACTATTTCAGTCTGTTTTAAAATGAGTTGTTGGATGCAAGACTGTGGAGGAAAATTTGGGCCATATTTTTTTTTTAAAGGAATAATGTTAATCTCTCATGTCAAATAGATAAAGACTGCCAAAAAGAAAAGAAAGAGCAGTGAAGAATGAATGCATGCTAATGCTCAGCTTAATTACCTTAGATGATGAAAAATGAGGTCTATTATTTTCAGAAAATAAATAAACCTGGGAGACCTTTAGAAATCACTACTTGGAGGATCACTACTTTTCTAATCCATAACTCAAATATTTTCTATACTTTTGTCTGCTACTTGTGAAGAACTCTAGCCAAAGATGAACATGGATCTTATACACTCGGAAATCTTTTCTCTCCTCGAAAGCTGCCCTGCCTGCATTTCCTAATTTTGAAAGACAAGACCAAATAAAGAAAACTCACCAAAAAAACAAAAACAAAAACAAACAAACAAACAAACCCAAATCAAACCAAACCAAACCAAAATTAAAAAAAAAACCCAACCAAATAAAACCCCAAAAAACCCAAACCAAAAATATACCTCAAATACCCAGAATAAAAAATACCCAAAATAAACCTCAAACAAAGAGAAACAAGGCAATTCTTACATCAAACTGTACACAAACAATTACTTGTCCCACAGCAGTGATTTTTTTCAACAAAGATAATAAAGTTTTACAGTCTTTGTGAAATTTAAGGTCTTGTACTACATAGAGAACAAAAAATACTGTCTCAGACTTTAAAATGGTCTTGGTGGCTCAATATTAATAGTACCTGGATGTAACAGCTGGGCCACTCTCAGTCTCTGTTCAGAGGCTCCTACAGTTGCCCTCTTTCCAGTATAAACAGTCCTAGTGTGACAATTCAGTCACAATATATATCCCATTACATGTATTATGTTTGGATTTGAGTAGCCTGGGCAATAATTTATCTTCAAGTGGGGGAAGGGAGCAGCAGTGCTTTATCAAAATTTTCTCTCAATTCCATCTGTGCTTGGCTGACTTGGACTTAATTCAGATCCTATTTTAGTTTCACATAACTTCCCAGATTTCTACTTCTGTCTTATTCCGTAGGGCTCTCTCTATGGCAGGTCATATCTTGGGTCATTACATTTCCCTCTGGGCAGCAGCAAACGCTTTCTTCTATTTGTCTTATTCAACTGCTGTGAAGTTTGCCCATGGGTAGTAGGAGTTTATTACTTTTTCCCCCAGTGGGTGGTTTTTTTTCCTTTTCAGCTGCACCATGCCAGTGTGCTCCTAAACTATCAGAACTCCTGCTTCATTGGTTTCATTTAGAAGTCTTTTGTACGTTTGTCTTTGCCAGAGTATCTGCAGAATTATTCTCAATCATAAACTGACTATAATCCTTTATATTAATGGTACACTAGCTGTTCAGCTCTCTGCTGCTTGACCCTTGCCTTGAGCTCTGTTTATTTCTGGTAAATATTTTCCAGCATATGATCTCAAAGCCAAAATTAGGTTAATGCTTATATTTTTCATAGTATACATTTCCCACTCCTCCCTGTCTATTTAATGGATTTTCCAATTCAAAGGGACCTTCCTGGCTGTTTTATCTGACCCCCTGAATTACAAGGCTAAAGAAAGCTGCACAGCAGTTACATGATAATACAATGACAACAGCCCATTGTTTTTGTCCTTCAGCATTGAGCACAGCACATATATATGCCAGTGTTTATATTTATTCTTATTCAGCCACTTTAAAAAAAAAAAGGACACAGAATTTCAAAGACAGTTGGAAATGGACAGAAACTAAAAAGTTAATATTTATGAACAGGGTAAGATTTCATGGACTATCTTCTGAGCACCCACTGTATTGTTTTCATGCTTGGGCAAAGACTTTACCAGGTCATTATGGCAGGCAATAGCTTTTAAACCATTGAGACATTAAAAAGGTGCAGCAGCTGAAGAGCTCTGGTATATTCTGTGAAGGTTTGCTTTGTGTTTCAGAACCTACCACTATCACTGTGTGTGGTAAGCATGTCTCAAAAGTGTCTTTTACTGCTCTTTACCTCTCCATCAGGGTAAGGACAGAATGGATCAGTTATAGATATACTCTAATATGGAACTCCTACAATAAGATTTATATTCCTATCTCATATAGGATGCACATTCAATCAAGTGCCTAGAATAACAAAAAGATACCAATATATACTTAAATGCCAGGGCATTAAGGACTGAAAAATTGGCAACAAAAGCTGAATGATTGCAAGGTTTGACACCCCTTTTAAAAATGACTTTTTTCCAATGATGATATCTGATGAATTTGCAAAATTTGTTTCATCCTATCAAAAAACTGTAGAACTGTTTGGGTTGGAATGGACTTGAAGGATTGTGAGATTTTGGCTCCTGGCACTGAACACCCCCAGAATCTTCCCCAAGTGGGGTAGTCCTGTTTCTCTCAGTTCTGTGTCAGGAAAAATACTCCAGAGGCTTGTTTTGCC
>VWZN01015660.1:298959-321896 GCA_013396955.1 Regulus satrapa | reverse complement strand
CAAGCCCTTTTGGGGTTTTAAAAAAAAAAAAAAAAAAAGGTTTTTTTTTTTTTTTTTTTTTTTTTTTTTTTTTTTTTTTTTTTTTTTTTTATTATTTACTGAAATGGCCTCAACTTGAAGTAGATAATTCACTGAATTGCATTTCATTTTCTCGTAATATAGTACATGACATAAAAACAAGATTAGGTGCTGGGATTCAGAAGCAATGAAACAGAAGTCTGTGAGTGCTCAGTGGATATTTATAAACTTCTTTAAAACATGTTTTATCCAAGGAAATTCGAAAGCAGGCTACAGACTGTTATTCAGAAAACAGTTTTATGGCATTATCATGGATTATGGAATCACGACATGCAGTGGTTATATGTGAAATACTAAAGTTTTACTATGTAATTCAGCAAGGCTTCATAGTGGAGGTGTATACAAGTAAGACTAGTAAATGTGTTTCCTGCATGGAGAATAAAGAATTTTGCCTTAAAGCTATTAAAAGTGACATCGATAAAAGCACACTGCGCAGACAGTTTTGGAGGCTGAGAGCTCAGTAAGAGAGAGATGTTAATCAAAAAAAGAGAAATATTTGCTTATCTGTTTACATTACACAATTCACATTACGATAATGTTCTTTGTTTCTGGATTTTGTGACAATTCATGTTGCCATAAAAGCACCCAGGTGTTTACCACAGGATGTGTGCAGAGCTGGACCAGCTGCCTCAAGGAAATTTTCAGGTTAAATTCACGGATGTAGGTTCATATCAAAGTGTTTAAATCTGTAGGCATGTTTTCAAATATCTCCAGTAAACTCAAATCCTGCTCTGGGCCCCATTGTGATTTAGGGGTGGGTATAACTACTAGGTCCTTTGGGCACTGAAGCTTTCATCCTGAAGTGCTGTATAAGAGCCATCCACATCCTTTATCCTCCAACTCACAGATTTCAGCAGGAATTTTGGAATTATGTACTTGCAAGTAATAACAACCTTCATTCGTATAATATTCAAAAAATGAAAATATAATTTGTTTGTGGATGGAAAATAAGATCCTGAGCAAGTCTATCAAAGAAAATATAGTACAATTTTTGTTTAAAAATCTACTTCTTTGTTGCTGATAGTAACCTGTTCTGCACTGTACATTCTCAGTATGAAAACTCCCACTCCTAGCAAACAGGAGATGAAAACTAATTAAAAGATAGATTTCTTGCTCAAACTGTAATGATTCATATAGATTTTTTTCTGGTATATAAGGAAGTACCTGAACAAAAAGTGAACTAAAACTAGGAAATTATTACATTTCCTCAGCTAGTGGTCTCCTTTTTTTTTCTTTTCCAGGAACAAAGAAGTTATATTTTGCTGGCAACAACCAGATTTCTCTGAGTGGCAAACGAAACTTGTTAGTCACAGCAGAGGGCAGAGCTGAAGGTCAGAGCAGAAACTCTGGCTGCTGTGACACATTTTCATGAGCTGGATCATCTCTCTGTGATTGACAAAGCTGACACTTGCAAGAAAAGGAATGAAGGTGAAGGGGCAGCAGATTTCCTCATGGTTCTGGGAAGGGAGGGAAGGCAAAAAGGGACTGATAGCAAGGCCCTCTAAGCATGAATATAACATCATAAAAAATAAATATCTGGCTAAGTGGCAGAGTCCAAAGTTGAGCCTTTAGAGGGGCAGGTAGAGGAACAGATGCTTTCCAATGGACTTTAATCATCTGCCCCAATGGCTTTCTCTGCCACCTGCTGAGGTTCAGAACATTTGTTTCAATGGAAATACAAGGGAATTAAAGAGATTTATAGTATCTGGAAAGGAAAGAGAGGAATTTTTACCTTTAAAATAATCATATATTAAGAAGAGATGATGCAATCAGGTCTGCCATAAGAAAATAATCTTGCAGCAGGATGAAATGAACTTCCAGTGTACCCTGGAATCATCAGGCTTTGTCTTGAATGGCCCGTTTCTTTGTGTTTCTTTGATTTCATCATGAGCTTTTCATTTATCTTTCTGGTGATATGTCTTCCCACCATAAATTTATCTCCATGTTTTTTCTCACAGCTTAAACTCATTCTATATTGGAAGCCGAATCAGAAGAATTCTAATGTTTGATGAATATCTGTAAAAGAGTAAGCAGAGATCAGCAGTCTGTTTCTCATTGTGCATGTAGGCACAAAGGTGGGAGGAGGTAAGCGCAACGAAGGACAGATTTAGAGTTTGGATTTGTCACACACGCACATTCATTTGCTAGGATTCACTTCCAGTTCCTTATTTCCATGATTTCATATGCTGCATACAACAGTTACAACCCCTTTTACCATAAGCCTCAACTCTAAAGTATGTGGCTTTACCTGTCACTGTTACTCTTTCTTTTGGGAGGGAGATCTGTGTCTTCTCCAAGGTCTCCCAGTTCCACCACTCTCAAACCTAATTACTACCTACTATCATTTTTGTGAAAACTCTTACCACTTTTAACCTTAAATTTTTGTTTCTTTAAGTATACCAGGGAAGAAGAAATACAGAGTGTTGCAGAGGGATGAGGATATTGTTTTCTCTTTTCATGTGACACCTTTTTCTGTAGTATTACTTGGATGAGTTTCCCTACTGTATCTTCAGTTCTGTATGAGTAATTCTCTGAAACAAGATTATATAAGATTATAGAAGCCTACATTTTCAGAGTGTATGTGGGATATTTTTGAGATCCACCTGGCAGGAGGCCTAAGGGTGTAGAGCGAAGAGTGACATGATTTTCAATGTCTGTGAGTTCCACTCAGTCAGTGGAAGGTCCAAAGTCTCTCAAATGTTTGCTCCTATAGCTGGTTGTGGAGCTTCTTGAATTTGACTTACACATCCTTTCTCCTTCCGTGAGGTTTCTTTCAGGCCAGTAAACTTTTCAGCTTGGTTCCTTTCTACATTATTCTCTAGTTTTTCTTGTTATTCTCATCTCATTTTTTTGTCACTGTTGTTTATCATTATTTATGAGCCCAAAGAAACAGCAATTTCAGCAGAATAAGACAAACTTCTAAGATCTGGTACTGGCTGGGAAATATGCTACTGCTGTTCACCAATCTCAAACTCCTCCTGTAAATCTTAATAAGGTCTCAAATTTGGCAAGGAGAGATACCCTTGGGAGAGCTTTAATGATTTGACAGCACTAAACATGTAGAGGACAAGTAGGATGCTTTGTCTCCAGACGTGTAAAATATAAAGCATTATGGGGTCTTGTCAAGTTACAGATTTTAGATGCTATAAATAAGGATAATGAGGTATTGAAAACAGAAGTAGAGAACTTCAAAACTCTTTATCATCAAGGCTTTTTTTTTAATCGTTAACCTAAAATTTCACAGAATTAAAATAGATCAGAAAACCTACAAGTCATGCGATTGAAATAAGGACTTGGTTTCTTAATTTATTTGCATTTTGGTTTTGCAGGGACAATTATGAACTTCTGCATCGAGAAAGAACTTGAGATTTGCATGTGTATCAGAGATTATTTTTCTTCATTCCTTTGTCAATTTATTTCCTCAAACAATATAGATAACAATATCACCTATATGCTTCCCTGGTGAATTTCCTTTTTATTATTTTTTATTATTTAATGATTTCATAAGGACTTTGTTTTGTCATCATTTAGTCTTTTTTGCCAAAATACCTATGTAAGTTTTTCAAACAGCTTCTCTTTGCAACTCTGCCTCTTCATTGCAATTGCGATAGCCATGAAATAGAATTTTCTAAAACTGGAGAACAAGCTGATATGCTTCATCCAGCAGAGCTGCAGGCTATTTTTCATGATTGTACATATATTGTGTTGATTATGATAAATCCAAATGATTTTTAAATAGGAAGCAAAAAGGGGGGAGAGGGGGAAATAGTCTGCATTCTGCCAGCCAGCAGAAGCTTGTGAGAGAGATTAAAGATGAATATGTTTTATGAAACTGTTACTACTCTGAATTATACTAAGGTGGGTAAGCATTTTCACTCTTTTACTGGGCAATTGCTTTGATATTTTCTTAAAAAAAAAAGGTTCAAAATGTATTTGTATTGCAAAATATTGAACATTTTAAAGCATGTTGCTATTTTTGTATATTCAAATTACTTAGTATGGAAAATTGCTGCACTGTAGCTACTGGAAATGTAGCTTATTAAACAGCACTTGCCATTCTGAGCTGTCCTGTTAAAATGGCTCAGTAAGACAGGAGCACGTACTACATTGCATGAGAAACGAAAGGGAAAATATGATATTTAGCAAACTAAAGGTAGAATAAATGAAAGAAGAGAGATCTCATGGCTTTCAAGACAAGGATATTCCTATTTCTTAAAGGGATTGATGCATTTCCTTGTACTTAATTTCCTTTGGGTTTATCATTACAAGCAATTTATGCGGATCCCACAGACAAACAATTGTGTAACCACAGAGCCTTGTGGTCTTTATGTTGGTGCTTTGTGTCTACAGACTTGGCCACAGCAAGCAAGGCTGGCTGCAAGCTACAGCAGCATGTAACATACCCTAATGTCCTGGGGTTCAGAGAGCATTGTTATGGAACAGAATTCAGCTGTCAAAACTGCTACTCATTATTCCATCAGATTGTTTAATTTCTCCAGCCTCCATTTGCTGCAGCTAGTATTTAGCAAGAAAGATTTCCCACTGACACTAGCCTTCAAGAGAAGAAATGACTGGTGGTTGCTGCAGAAGCAGGACTCAAAGAAGACACTGTGAATTTAAATTTCTGGCAAGAGTTTTTAAAAGAGATCTCATTTATACTGAATAACCCAAACATTAACATGACTCAGCTTTTAAAGGGATCACATTAAATTCAATAGCTAACATCCTTTCTGAGAATAAAAATGTATTAGTTTTAATTAGCTCTCTGCCAAAAGTGAAATAAAATAAATAGAAACAAGTCAACTTTTATTCTTCCTATGAGCATTCACAAATGCACATCAGCTAATCCACTTTCAAGTCACACTTTTGGTTAAGTCAGGTTCATTTTCCTGATTGCCCCTATTTAGACAGGTCTTTGGAAATGGGCTCCAGTTGCAAACCTCAGGTTAGGATGTGAATATAAATCAGTGAACTCTAAGCCTGCTATTGCGATACTGCCTGGGTCAGACCAACTTATCTTTGCCCAGTTAACCTCTTTTACCCTTCAGCAATGCCTTTAGCATCATTTTACTGTTATTAATGCTGCCTCTTTCTGTAACTTTTTGAGCAAAAAGACATTGGACTATTCTGAGGTAAAGCCCAGCTGTGGCTAATAGCAGGGCTAGTTGTGCTGCTGCTGAGGAAAATAGCAGTGACAGCAAGAAACATAGATAAAATTGACACTGAGACTCTGACACAGTAAAGATTAGCTTCCAGTGAAAATTACTCCCTCATGTAAACCAGCAGCGAGACAATCGGAGAGATCATGCCACCAGCATCTCCCCCATAGAAAGAGAAACCAAGGCTTTTTTTTTTTTTTTTTTAATGGGAAGCTGATAGCCTGCCTCTACCCCCAGAGGTTCAAATCTGACATTTTAAATCTTTGTTTTCATTGCACCAGACACATTTGGCAAATGCACATCAGTAGTGGCAGCAGCACCTTGCTCTGTCTCAGAAAGACCTCTGCACTTTCTGACAGGCAAATTTCATGCTCTGGGAATGCTCGGTGCCAGTTTTTGAGCCAAGACACCTTCTTGTCGGTGCTCAGTCCTGGCTCAGCTTTCTCCTGCATGCAGGAGGCCAAAGAGGGTTTTCCAGCAGAAGCAACTTTCTGAAGGACATGGATGAGAGAGGTCTGAGGCTGTGCAAGCAAGTGCATCGGGATGGGCAAGAAATAGCATAAGGATCCATGTCTCAGCTTGAAAAGGGAAAAAGTTGAATGGTACAATGGGATTTTATCTTTCCCATAAGAAACAGAACAAGGGGCATTGCTCCTGGACATATGAGGAATTTCTAAATTTCTGATGTGAAAAGGGATTTGATTCCCATTTCTGGCCTACAGGAATTCAGGTTGAAAAGTTAATAGATGACTTCAAGCCAAAGTTGTTCTCTCTGGACATAATATAGGCTGAAATCAGACAGAGATCCCTTCCAATCCTAAATTCTGCACAACTGCAACCAATTCCTCCTTCTCCAACAGACCATCTGAATAACCCCCTAACAGGTCTGTTTGTGCTTGTTTGATATAAAAGGGATTTAGGATGACTAGCTTATATCCAGGCACAGACACTGCAAGCAAGATGACTCATACTGCCTATCATTAACTTGAGACACTTGGAAAGATCTAACCAATTCCCAAATTTGCTCTGAAGACAAGAATAACAGTGGTGAGTCTTGTGGGATCACGCACATGCTTAGGGTTGCACGGTGTAGCACTACCTACCCTCATGATTGCAGCCCTGTGTGGGTAAAGTCCACACATATATCATTATGAATCACAAGTGGGAATAGCTTTAAAATTAGAGAGGGCAGGTCTAGATTAAAAATTAGGAAGAAATTCTTTACTGTGAAGGTGCTGAGGCACTGGCACACATTGCCTGGAGAAGGTGTAGATGCCCTGTACCTGGGGCTCCATCAAGGGCAGGTTGGACTGGGCTTTGAGCAACCTGGTCTAGTGAAGGTCCCTTACAACCCAAACCACTTTATGATTCTATTATTAAGTCTTTTTCAACAAAAATCTTCTGTGATTCTCTGGTGTGTTATTATTTCATGCAAAGAGAGCCTGTGGGCTCTGCTTGTGCTGCACTCTTGAGCTCTGTTTGATGAAGGTACAGGCCAGACCCGTGATGTAACCACTGTAACTCCTTCACTTTCCTTGCATAAATGCTGCTTTAGATCAGTGTCAAATGTTATTTTGCGATGAGCATCTTTATTTGTCCTGATGTGCCTGGTTCATGGTTGCAACTCTGGAAAAGAACAAGGAACTGCATGAGAATTGAGGTTATTATGATCGTGAGAAGCTTATGATAGAGCTTGAAAAATTTGTAATTGCTAATTAGTTCCTGTTCTGATGACCCAGAAGCTGAAAATTTTAGAAAATAAATCACAGTTATGTAGCTGATACATTTTGATGCTAATAGTAAATGTCATTCCGGCTCAAAATAAAAAACACAATAGGATTTTACAAACCTGTCCAAATATCTTTGTATTGCAATAATAAACATAACTACTTTCAGGGAAAGAATTAATGTGGTTTAGTCTCTGCAGCCTACAGCATGGCCTAGTCAGGTTGAGTGATATACATAAATAGTGCAGATACATAAATGCAAGCACAGTTATTGGCAGGTTCCCTGCTTGCTCTCAGGGGTGAGGTAACTGGGTCTTGACACTAATCTCTTTTTTTCTCAAGCAATGGTCTAATTACATATATTTTATTCAGTTCGTTGGTGGATATACTACTAAATTTCTGATCCTTTCATATAGTCTTTTAATTTGAGCTTATTCTACTATGCATTACATACTGACATGAAGATGAGTTTGCTTTTGCTGCTGCTGTTTGCTTCATTTGATTTAGTCCTCTGAATTTCATACCAAGACTTACAGAAATTATGGCAACAGAAGCTGTTTTCAAGAACACATGGGCAAAAATACATAATTGCACTGATAAAAAAAGATGTAAAGCAAAGCTAAAAGAAATTTTGAGCTATTTTCCTAGATAAAATGCTATAAAATAAGGTGAAATTTGATATTTAATCTATAAGAGTACTATTAGAAGTTGTTTTTTTTTTCATTTGAAAAATAAAAATAAAAATATTTTGTCTGCTATTTTAGGCTTTCAAGCCTTCAATAGCTGGACCTTGACAGATTTAAAAGCAAGATTTGTGCAGACAGATATTTTTAAGTAAGTTCTGAAATTCAGGATGGTCTTTACTTACTGTATTCTCTGTGCTCAGCATAGCTTCTGTTCAGTTGTAAATTTTCTCTGCAGAGGTAATTTAATATTTTCTGCTTCTCTTTGTTGTTGCTGTTCTTGATTTTTTTTTTTAAAAGTATAGAGACAAATCTTATTTCACAGCTTCTTTTTAGTCTCATTCCTTCTGGAGAAAACCTGAAAATATGGTTTCTGTTGTCTCCACAGACCCAAAAATCAAAAATAATTTGAACTAATTTCCCAAATATAATTTTCTATAATTTCCTCTATCAGTTCAGACTCCAACTCTCTAAATTCTTATCTGGCAGCCAAATGTACCTTCTCTTTCTTACCTAATTCTGTGAGGAAAACTGGAATACACAGTCAAAGCAAAATGAATAGGATTTCTTTGTATTTCTCTCTTCAGAGAGATTTATAGTTCAGTACTCTTCCTCTCAGAGAGCAGCTGAATCTGCCTTTTCCTACACCATCCATACTTATTTTGCACTTATTGGAATGTTTTTCCACAGGGAAATTCAGCAGTATTTTCATGGCAGTAGTTTTGTGAAACACTATATCTATATGTGTGTGTGTGTGTGTGTATATTTATTTATTTATTTATACAATTGATCTAAACCAAAATTTAAGAGTTTTTCATGTTAGCTATGTTACTAAACATATGCAGATATTAATCTGGTTACTGTTTGTTTGACTTTGCTTTGTGAGAATAAACTGTTGACAGTAGCTGTTTCTTCTTCCTGACTCAGTGATTTAACATCTCAGAAAATTCTCGTTTAAGAACCTGTGTTCTTCTCTACCTGGAATTGATGATACCTTGGAATGAGACATCATAGGTGACATCCTTTCCTGTGAAAGTAAAGCAAATAATTTAGTTGAAATGTAGAATGTAGGAGAAGTTGAACAATGATTTATTTTCTTGTTATGAAATGGCTGTAATAAGCAGCCTTGCTCTCATGTGGTTTATTGAGAGTGTGTCATGAAGAAAGAGGCAGATATGAGTGACAGAGAAATCCCAGGTTAAGAGTAGTGAAGAGGTAAGGGTGGTTTGTGATTGGTAGTTCTCTTATCATGGCTCTACTTATAGGCAGAAAAAAAAAAAAAAAAATACCCATATGTACTTTCTACCAAAAACAAGCCTCATTTCAGAAGTCAGACTTCTTTTTTTTTATTCAAATTCCTTTTTGTTCAGATGGGCCCACATGTTTAAACATATTTCCAGTGGCCACAAAAAAATTTCTTAGCCTTCACTTGATACTTCAATCAATTTCTATCTGTTCTCCAAAGGGTTAATGACAGCTCCATTTTGCTTTAGAACTGCTGATGTCTCTTTGACAAGACAAAAGCAAGACAAAAGAAAAAGAGTTTTACAGTCAGGAAACAAAAGCCAGGAAATAAACATGAATATAAAATAGGAAGTTAATATTCAACCAATAAGAAATCATATACCTATTTTGAGTGAAGGACTCTATGAGGAGTGGTAAGGCATAGTCCAAACCCTGGTACATAACCTTTTATGTAATGAAAAGATATGTTTCATACAAATCGATATTTTGAGAACTCATCTTTAAACACTTACTATGAGAAAAATATGTGAAGCTCAATCTTGGTGGAGAACATGCACAATAAGATCTAATTAATTTTGGGGTGATGGCAGTTTTGGACAGCTGGGATTGAGGGAAAGCGTGATTACAACACAAGAATAAACTCCTTGTGAATGGTTCTCAGGGGAACTTTTGGCTTATCATTTTCAGGATTTGAGCAGCAAGAAAAGAAAAATACACAGTGCTAGCCATGTCCATCCTTCAGTACTACAATCAGCATAGAAATTCCCTTTCATTCATTTTGAAGCAGTTCTCATTCTTCTTTAAAACTGGTTTCCCATTATAGAGACGAAGATCAAGTACTTGATTTCTAGAAAGATGTGCACATAATTTCAGGAATAAAAAGGCCATCCATTTGAGCACTTTATACAGACATGGCCATAGGGTTGCATTGTCAGCATGGTGAACTGCAAGAAGCCTGTGCCCAGCCGCCTGACATGCACACGTGCATCATGTGCATTTGTATTCATTGATAACAGAAGCACAGTGTGTATATCTAAAAAAACTATGAGTGTATATTTATAATATCTATGTTGGCATTTCTGAGTTATGGCTGCTGTCTCTCCTTTAGGTGTTTTTAGATGTATTAGCAATAAGGTTTGAGTCTTAACTGACTTGCAGCTACATACAAAAATGGGGCAAACACCAACTTGGGTATGAATCTACCTGATAAACTGTCCTCATTTTTTTGGCTTTCTTTTCTGTCATAGTAATTGGGTCTTTGAAATTAGTTAACCATTTTTAAACAGAGTTAATGTTTGTTTCCTGATTTATCCAGTTGCAGAATTAAAGCTTAACTTGAATGACAGAGGATTTTATCTGGCAAAGTTTCTCAGAAAACTTCTATCAACACTGAGATCACTTGCTTAGACTATGGATTTTCTCTCTGAAATTACACAGCTGTATACCAGTCCATTCCAATAACTCAGATGTGTGAGCAAGTAAGTTGTGAAGCAGACAATCGAGATCTCAGAGGCAAAAATGAGAATCCCTAACAGTGTTTCTGAGGTGTTAAAAAGAGATTTTCTTTGATGGTATACATGTTGTTCTATGGATAAAGTGCTGATATCTCTTCACTTGTACTTAAAGTTTGTAGGTAGTCTTCCAGCAATGCTTTGCTGTAAATGTAACTGAAAAAGATAAAGAATATTTTTTTTCCTAACCATGTATCCCTGCACTCCAAGATTTGCATGTATTGAACTTCGATGCCCAAATATCCAAAGGCGTGTGCCAAATGTAGTATAGTAACCAAATTCAAAACTGTGATCCTACAGCCTCTTTTTGTTGTTGAAAAGTAGATAGTGAAACATAAATAAGTAGAAACCAGGGATTTTTTATTTATTTCATGGAGCAGATCAACAATGAAGGACAACAGAAAAAAAATCAGATTTTTGCCTGAGGTCCCATTTATTTTGGGGAAATGAAGTTATCCTTGTTGTCAAGTGGTTAATTTTTCTGGTTGTTTCAATTAATAAAAAAACCTAAAAGCCTAGTGCATATGTCTATTTTTATATCCTTACTAGATACCCTCCAGTTTTTCCCAAAGTCTTCTCTAGACACCCAAATGCATCTGTTACTGATAGGAGTTTCAGTGGTTTTTCACATAGATCACTCAGCAGCATTGAACCCATCTTGGAAGCTCAGAGTCTCTCATTGATAGCTTTATTCCAAATGCCAAATTGATCCATTGACTTGGTTTTCTGCAGCCCTGCTATTTTCTAAAAATACAGCACATTCCAGCTGCTGAGAGCAAAATCCCAGTCCCAGTGGATTTTTTTTTGTTTGGTTTTGGTTTTTTTTATTTTTTTTTTTTTTTTTTCATTTTTTGTCTTTTTAGCAGTCTATTGTAAGAGACTGTATCAAAGGCTACCAGGAGGTTTCAGTAAACTATTTTAACTGGCTTTTCTTCTCTGACCCTCTAGTTAATGCAATAAGAGAATTCTAGTATATACAAGGCAAGACTTACTTTTCTCCAAACTGTAATAATCCCAAACTGTTCATGTGTGCAGTTTGGTTACTCTATCTAGTTTTAATTATAATTTCAGCTATTTTACCAGGTTCTCAGGAAAATCTATTCTGAATGCAATTGCTAGAATCCATTCTTCTTTTGTTTTAGGTTTATCATTTACTGCTTCCCACTCTTCTGCAATAGACTTGATTCTAATGAGCAACTGCTGTGGTTACTGTATCCGAAGACAATACTTTATATTTATTTCAGCTATTCCCTACCCCTTGGAGAGACTTAATCTTCACTTAAATCTAAATGAATATAAATGTGACTGATTAAATGGACAATTAGCTGTTTATGAAATTATTTTTCAAGTACTTGCAGTTCTTAACCAGGTCAAGTTCTGCATTGGGGGACCAAAGGTGTTTTTGCAAGGACAGTTGGTCTGATATTTAAGGCCATGCTCAGACCTGGAGGCTTCAGTGGGCTCTGTTGCCAGCTCTGGTAAGGACTTTCTGTATGATATTGGGCAAATCACCTTATCTTGCCATATCTCTGCTCCCTTACCAGCAGCATCATGCTCACCTTATTTACCAATGAGCTCCTAAACCCTCTGGTTAGAAGGCTCTGTCTCCTTTCTGGACAGCCTGTCCATGCTCAGAGCTGGTGTTCCTGCAGCAGGGGAGAGCTTAAAATGGAATGCATTTGTTTAGGGTGGTATTTTATGAGTTTGGTTGAATTTAACCTAAGCATGGTGAAAGCATGGAGTCACTATCAGGACAGTCGAGTTGAACAAGGTTTTCTCTTACATAGCTCTTATGACAATTTTCCTCTAACACTATTTCTGGAGATTCTCGATACTTTAATTCTGTTTCAGTTTTCAGCATGAAGTATTTCCTTTCTTACACAAAAGAAGTCCTTTAGGTCACATAAACACCATATTGATGGACACAGGGACCTCACCTTATGATAATGAAGAAATTATCAACACCAATTTAAATTCAGATTTTCATCTCAGTCTTTGGATAAAATGAAAACAATGACATTAATTGCTTTGGCAATGAGATTTTTTTCTCAGGCAGTAAGAGGGGGAAATGCAAGTGAATTTTAGTTATAAAGGTTATAAGAAAAACTGAACAACAATAAAGTAAATTTATAAAGAGCTCTAAAGACAAAGTACGAGCCTTACTGAATCTGCCTTTACTGCTTAATGCCTAACATTTTATATCCTCTAGAGAGAGGATTTAACTAGAGTGTTAAAAACCTATGTAAATACTCCCCCAAACTCTCCTTTTTATGTAAAGCACCTTTCCATGCTCATAACACAAATAGGATTTTGCATGTATACCTTCTGTGCAAAGTTTGCTAAAGATTTGCTTGTATTTTATTTAAATGTTGAGTATGTTTGTTCCAGCCTTTTCCCCTGTGAGTTCTAATGATTTTTATTTTCTCAGTACAATACCTATAATAGTACATTGGTCAAATGAAAGCAGCAGAGGGTTGAGCAACTGAAATATCTCTTTTTCAGCTCTAAGGGCAGCATGCTTGCGAAGGTCATTTTTGCAACCTACCTGTGGATCAGCAGATGGCACTCTCGCAGGCAGTATTTCAAGTTAGGAACACTATTTGTAAAAAGGGAAAGGGATATATAACTCTCTTTACACTTCTGTGTTTTTGTTATCTCACGAGGTCACACCATTCTGTTGCCATATTTTTGATACTGACTCACAAATTTATTTTCCAGCTTCTGGACCTGCTCTCAGTTCAAATCAGTATGTCTTTTACATATGTTTCTAAGTCTACGACTTTCACATCTCCTTTTAACTTTCTTCACCTGAAGCTTAACATTGTCCAAGTTAAATGGCTTATCTTACTCCATATTTGCTTCCGATTCAAAATGCCTTTTTGCTTTCTTTGACTCATTTCAAATGGGTGTTAAAGCTGAACTTTTCCCTTTCTTTCCCTCCTCATTCCTGTTTTTTTCCTGGTTCCTGTCTTGATCAGTACTCAAAAGATGTGCACAAAAGCTCACATCAGATTGAGTTTTGGGTAGCAAAACCTCTCCACTGACTTCTCTGAAGCCAAACTAAGTGCAGTGTGAATGCAAACTGGGTGCAGTGTGGTGCAATAGGCAATGGCAGAGAAAGGTTGGTCCTGTCAGAGCAGCTTGGAGTTGCAATTTCTTGTTCAAGAGGAGCCGTGTGTCTAGGAAAAGGCAGCTAAGACGGACTGTCTGTAGCAATGTACCTGGTTGGGTCAGCCTGGGGTGGAGTAAATTTCCTTCCTAGAAGCATGAGAGAGTGCTGTGCTTTGGTTTTGAGACTAAAACAGTGTTGAGGACTCACCAGTGTTTTTTGGCTATTGCTGAGCAGCGCTTGCTCAGCATTGGGGCTTTCTGTTTTTCCTGCTCAGCTTCTCCAGCAAGTAGGCAGGGAGCACCCCAGAAACTCCCCTCCATTACCTCAGACTTGTCAGCTCTGTAGCTCTCATATCTTTTTTCTGGGTTGCATGAATTGTGGTCCTTGCAATCTCACTCTGAATAGAGTGGAACACACTCTTCTGTGTATTCCTGGTGATTTGCTCCCACTTTCTCCCCTGTTTCAGTGGTGTCTTTCATGATGATTTCCCCACAAGTATCCCTGTGCTGTTCTTCCATGTTGTCCTCCATTTGTGAACAAGCTTTGGTTGGTCACTTCTTTCCTGCCTGTCAAACAGTCTGTCAGTCCTCATCTTTGTTTTGACAGGTCTTCTCTGCAGTGATAAATTTCCCCCATTAGAAATTAGTGCAGAGCCTGCAATTCAATATAATTGTATGCAGACAGCACATCGTTGTGTACAGAAGCCTGAGCCACTTCCCCTCCAAGCCACTTCCCCTCCTACATGTAACTTAGTTTGTGTGACTCCTATCAGCTGCAAAGAGTTAATTCCACAGGTGAATCTTCAAAAGTCTGGGGATGCCTTACCAAGTCTTAGATTATCTACCAGTAATTAGCCCAATAAATCTGATTAAAGATCTTTCAAATAAATAATGATGGGTTTAGGTTTGCCAGCAGCATTTACTAGTTTTCAATTTGCATCAGCTGAAATTTCATGTGCACTCAGCAATTGTTATTCTGTTGTCGGGAATTCTGATATTGCTGGCTGCAATAGCATTCATTTGAATGCTATGGATGTAAAAGATTCTTTGTTTCTTATGCAGAGCTGTTAAATTTTAAGACAGCATTAGTTGAAAAGCTGTGATTATTAAGAGAATTTTTACATCTGATTTTTTTTTCTTATTCATATTCTAAACAGGTTTTGGAAACACTTAGGTTTAAGTTAGAGTAGCACTTTAAAAATTGATGGCACTATGGAAAAGAAATTCTTTTTTATCATCACCTAACATTCATATTTGAAGTTGACTAAGTTATAAAATTACTTGATATCATAATTTCCCCCCCTATTTTTTGACAAATTACCAAATTTTAGTTAATTTAGATTAAGCTGTTGTACCTGTAATTCCTGTATGCATCCAGAGTTGAGATGTGTGACATTATCTGCAAGCATCTGTATGCATCTGTACTTAGATATCTATAAACATCTGACTTTTAGACATGCCCATTTACAGAATCACTGCTATAATGTTTTAAATTTTACATTCAGAAAAAAAAGTGCATCCACCTTTCTGATACCATTACAAAAGCAGTTTGCAAACAAAATTGATATTACTGGATGAAGGAGACATGTTTTACAGTGTTATCATGTTTAGTAAGTGAAACAGAGTTCATCCTTCGCCACATTATAGCCTGCCCCCCTCCAAAACAAAACAAAACAAACCCCCAAAATTCCCAAACTTTCAATATTGCACATATTTTTGCACTGTCCCACTCAGGGAACATAAAGGGGGGAAAGGTGGGAGTAGAATGCTATTACTGTGAAGAGCAATGGGAGAGTGAGAATCATGAGAGTGCCATGTATGTCAGGCACTGAAGAGCTGGCTTCAAGTGCTCTAGTTTTGTATCCAGAACTGGCAATCCTGGGGAGATTTTTGGCCTCTGATTGTCTGTTTCATCCAACTGGCATCATAAATGGTTCTGTGAAAAGATGCCTTTTGCTAGTGGTATTGTCAGGCTCCAGAGCCACTGAGAACAGTCACTCGGAGTGCACAAAGAATTCCTGATGAGATGCACAACTAGTGACAGTCTTGGCTGGCACATTTATGTGCTATAAAAATTATAAATGTTATTAAAAATGGTGAAGACAATGAGAATCTTAGTATTTACAAGGCGCTCTGAATCACACCTGCAGGCAGCAGATCTGCAGAGCAGCTAACCAGTGCTGCAGTCAGGGGAAAGCAGGCACTAAATCAGTGACACAACATTGTTCCATAGTGCATGGTATTGTTGGAAGCATAAAGCTCCTATATAAAATGTAAATGTGGTGCCTGGAGATCTGTTATTAATAAAGAGCAGCAGTCATTTATATTTTTGAGATATCAGAGGTATTGACTCTAACAGTCTGGGTAAAATCCAAACTGGCAAATACTTATCTGAGGCATACAAAGCATTCCTAATGAAATGCAAAGCTGATAGCAATTCAGGTTTTTCAGTATTTTATTACAGACATCAATATAAGCTTATCTGAGTGGAGTAAGTACATATACTTTCAAGTAAAATTAGACTACATATCCCAAGAAGGTGGAAGAAACATCGGATCTATCTGCCTCACTGAGTGAAAGTGATCATATTTTATAGATAAGCCTTTCATGTTGAAAGGATGTGAAAATTCATGTTCATATAGACATTTGTATTGTATTTCCACTAAAGTGCTTAAAAATGAAAAGATGTGAATTTGGGCAAGATAGAGAAGGTATTGGGGGAAAGCAATACAATTTAAAAATAGGAGAATATATCTCTTGACTTTTAATTAGATTTCACACAACTTTAGAAGGTGCAGTATTCTCCTATAACTTCCCTCCACATATTTCACATTCTCTAAATCTTTCCATTACTTTCTGGGAAACTATCTATTGTGGCAACCAGAATGGATTTAGATGTCCAGATAAACTGCAATCTAGGTCTTCCTATCCTCAAAAGCTGAAAACCCAGCAACACCTCTATTTTAGAACATTAATTTCTCCCAGGAGCCTAAGCACAGTCACCAGTGTATACTCCAAAATAAACCAAAGAAGACCTAGGTATTTATCTGACATTTAAAAGAGACTGGTAGACAGGGACTGAGGATGGGATAGCTCCACTGAATTTTCCAAGAAAGATCACACCAAACCTGAACAGCACAGTGTCTGTACTTTCTATGCAGATGAGAGTAACTTTATTGAAACAAGAGAAAACACATTTTAGGCTCACCTCAATGTGAGCTTATACGGATCCCCAGCTTATATTTTCCAGGAGTCCTAACCTCAGTAGATAAGACTCATACTGCATTAAATGCAAGATTTCTAGAGTCAGGGAGACAACTGGCTTGGAGGGTCTAGTGAGATGAAGACCCCTTGGTATTTGTTCTCAGTAGAAGAAAACTTCCCATTTTATTTCAGTTATTTCTTCTTTGACAAATATTACCCAGCCTTGGCCTGACCTTCATCACAGATGTAATTTGTTAGCATTTATAGCAATGCAGATGGGTCTGCCAGTCTTTCAGAGAAACTTTGTCATTCTGCATTTTGCAAGGGCTGAAAGGCTCTTGGAAATTAGAAATGTCACGTACAATGTCAGCTTGAGTTAAGTGTCCTTTTGTGCTCGTCCTCACTTAGTCACTTAGCCTTGGAGCTTTCACTCTCTGCTGTCCTTCTGCAGCTGCAGTGGTGCTCACGTTGACAGGAAGAAATGACAAGATACATAAAGGGTGAGCCCAATGAGGTTCTGAAGGCAGACAGAAGACCAGTGCTTGCACAGACAGCAGCAAGAGCTTTGAAATAATCTGATTCACTGAAAGATTTCAAGGGAAGAAAATCTATGTATGCAGGGAATATGTTGAAATAGTTGTGGTGCTGACAGTCTGAATAGGAAAGGAAATGAAATTTATGAGTCATTGAACATCCCAGGTGAGTTTTGGTGATTTGCTGATCAGCACAGCTGTTCCCATATGCTTTAGGCACTGTCCTCCCACTCAGTGCTCAGTCTCTGCATTTTCTATGTACTATCTCCCTGATACTTCTTAAGGTTAACAAATTCATAACCAGTGATATGGCTCAAAGGGAACCCAGACCTCAGGGACTGGATGACAGGACTCCAGAAATTCAAGTCAGAGGGTAGGTGAGTGGTGTAAATGAATGGAGGCAGAAAAAGAAATATTTTTATTTTATTTTTAATAATGACATAATAAGAGACAAAGTCTTTATTTGTACTGGTTTTTGAGCGCAGAGTCTTGCAAGCTCACGTTCTAACCTTGGTTTTGAATCTCTCTGGAGGTAAATCTGGGATCATGACTGGACAACAAGAAGACTCTAAGGCAAGGGAAGACCCAGAGCTTGACCTTGTGCTGTCCTTCAGGGCAAGCCAGTGACCCCTTCTACTGTGCATGAAAGTCAAGTATTCTCTTTCCAGAGTATGCTTTGGTTCCTGATGAGGTAAGGAATCATGCCATCATTCTGGAGTGTTTTGATGTGTCTGGTCTCAGTGAAGAACCAGAAACATACATAATTTTTTTACTGAAAACCTAGAGTGCTTAAATATTCATGTCATATACATTTTTAATGTAGAGACCAATTTAATGAATTTCAGTTCAGTGAAAAACATGTTCCTCACTGGGAAAAGCTCAATAGCCACAAAAGAGAGGGGTGGAGGCTTTTATATCTCATTGGAAAAGGAGCTGTTTTTTTGCCAAATATGAGCCCCCAGTGTAACAAAGAGCCATTTATTCATGTGTTGAAAGAAAAGTTTCTGAACAGGATGATGGGGAGCTAGTCTCCTCTTTTGGAAAGAAAAAAAAAAAGAAAAAAAAAAAAGAAGAGGAATAGGCATTTTGGGTTAAAAGTTTCAAAGTGTTTTGTCCTTCAGCAAAAGGTTTCAGAATTTGGCATGGAAGATTCTTACTTTTCCCCTGCAACACTTTGAGATAAAGGAGGAAAGCCACAGGGCACAAAATGACAAATCTGTGTTTTGAGAATGGAATGCCTCCCTTTATGTCCCCCATGTAACTGTCTACTCCTGTATTTACCCAAAGGTCCCTAGAAGTCAGTGGAGATAAACAGGCCCATCTAAGTACTAAATTATCACACTAAGGATAAATTTCACTTTGGAAGTGCATCTCTCTCCTGACTTATCTGTAAGAGAGCTTCAAGTGGTGAGTTTAGATACAGCAATGGGATCAGCTCACCAATTTAGGCACATAAATTTAGGAATCTTAGTGTAGGCACTTAGGTCAACACTGAAACACAGGTGTCCATCACATGCAAGAGTCCAAGGCACCCACTGTAGTCAGCAGAATTCTAATCAGTGCAGCTACTAGAGCATGGAGGTAAGTTCATATCACTCTGAAGTGGGTGGGAATTCAATTGCTCGCATGGCAGTGCCTGTTGCAGTCACAGCTGTGACTTTCCTTGCACCATGCTGATTCTGCACAGGATCTTCTGCAGGTCCTGTGTTGTATCTGTCAGCTGAATAAGAATGTCTTGGACACCACAGAGCATCTCCAATAGCTCTACAGGTCTGAATTTTTCCAACTGACCTCTTCCCCTAGTTTTTAGCAGGCTGAAACCTATTGAGCAGCTGTCCATAAAGCACAAGGGGAGGTGAGGCCCCAAGTATACTTCTAGGCACCTTCATTTAGGTGTCCTTAATCCTGAACTGAATTCTTTCTCTGTGGTTACTCAGCTGAGTCCCATCACAGGAGCTTGTTCCAGGTATTTTGTTCTCAAAATACCTGGAACCTGTCTGGTTTCGCAAAAAGCTTTCTGGAAGTTTTAGAAGGTTTCAGTAGAGTTGAAAACCCATAAAACTCCATGAATTGCAGCTTTAGGTCAGTGAGCTTTGGGGTCAGACAGAGCTCTGTGACAGTGCAGGTAACCCTTCAATGCTGGGCCTGCTGACCTAGACCCCAGGCAGGAATCTGCTCATCTAAATAGTTTTTGCACTTCAAGTCGATGAGTAGGCAGAGTTGGAAAAGTGCTCAGAATTACAGTGGCATTAAGGCAGGAAACAAGGCCAGAAAGTTTTTATTTCTGTGACTGAATGGAGATGCTGGCATATATGGAGCTCTGCTTGGGAAAAGAGATTTTCTCACAGGCAGAGCCCCGACTTTCTGCCACAAGTCTCTGTGCCCTAGGAGTGCCAGTGGCAGTACTGGGACAACAGGAATCAGAACTCTCAGAAAACCCACCTGCTCTTCATTAAAGAACCACTGAATACATGAAACTCTGGGATGGAGGTTTTCATACGATTTAGCATTTTTCTGTTCTTTCTCAGAAAAGGAAAAAATAAATCCCATTATCTTTAGTTTTCTTTGAGGAGACAGAAATATTCTCTTAATCACAGAGGTTTCCCTTTATCTTAGAAAGAAAATATTAGGAAACCTACTTTGCTACCGCTGCTTCATCTGTATCTGCCCTGTCTCCTGTACTCAACATCTGAGCTCTAAATTTGCTTAGAAACGTATACATACATAAGTAATGCAGAAAAAGACAGTAACATGACTGAAACCTGGAACACAGACAAGACAATTGGTTTCACTGTATCTTTGTCTGCTAAGGTGCATTAATCTTGCAAAAGCAAAATGATATTAATGGCAATTTGAAAGAAAGAAGTAGGTTACTTCCAGACTGATTTATTTCTCTGGGCAGCTTCACTGTATGCTAGTGCATTTACAGCTAGAGTCCAAGGACAGTAATGTATGCAATTGCTGGCAAGCCAGGTAGACAGACACATTTTCAGGCTTGATAGACAAATGTCCATTTTGCCATGACTTCTTTTTTCGAAATAGCTTCTTTTTATTTTCAACATCTGTTGACAGAACCCTAAATATAGGAATTATGCTAAGTCTTTTCTCTGACTACAATGCTTTTGTGATATGATCTACTGCAGAAATATCAAGCTGAAATTGGATCAGGAAAGCATACTTGCAATTTTGAGCTATCAAAACAATGTAATGTTGTTATACAGTATAGTTACAAAAAAAATATAGTGACAAAAAAGATTGCTGTGGCTGTTTTTAAAATGTGAGAATATGAAAGTAGAGGCTTGCAAGGCTTCTTTTTTCCAATATTGCAATTTGAGACTATGTTGACCAAAGAAAATATATTTAATGGGAATGAAAAAAAACCCCAACGTTTTAGAAGAATAACTTATAAGAACAGTTATTTAGGCTAGAATATCAATAGTCAGAGTTATTTTTCTTCTGAGGCAAAGATTCTGAAATGGACAGTGCATACTTTGCCAGTGTTCAGCACTGTAATGGAACCATTAGTTTAAATCACTACATTTGCTTCCCTGAGTACCCATGTAAATGATTGTGTTAACGTCTCGTCCATCAGCTCGACAATATTCATTATGAAAATGTGTGTTTCAGCTCCAACCCACATAAAAGGAGGTCTGATG
Source organism: Regulus satrapa (assembly GCA_013396955.1). Lineage (NCBI taxonomy): Eukaryota > Metazoa > Chordata > Aves > Passeriformes > Regulidae > Regulus > Regulus satrapa. The sequence continues at coordinate 300,989 of VWZN01015660.1, read as the reverse complement.
AAGGAGATTTTGTGGAGATCTGTGCTGACAGATCCCATAGCAGGAGTAATATGTGCAACAGAAGGGGGCAAATTATCACTAGACTAGGAAATTGGCAGTATTATGTATCCAAAAACAAGGTTGACTAGATCTAAGCCACTACTTATTTACCTGTACTTGGATCTGTTTTCTTTTCTGGTGCTCCAAGCCTATAGTCACAGCAGGAGCTCACATAGAGCTATTTCAGTCTGTCCTGATATCTTGTTGCTTAAAAGAATGTGATGTTCTATGTACATGAAAATTCAGTTTAAATATAGCTAAAGCTATAATGAAAATCATCAAAGAAATGTAAAGTTCCCCATAGAGTCACTCTTAAGTTAAAAATCATGCTAAAATTTAGTCAAGACCTGCATTGCTAATAAACCATAATGTCGTTTTGCAGTAGAATGAGTAAAATGGAACATTTCTTAAAACCCAATTTACGTTTGAAAGAACATGTGTTAGATCTGCTCTTAAAACTTGGCCCATTCTCTCTCAAAATGCTCACCAGTCTGTTACAAATTGTCTCAACACTACATTCCATGTTTTACTTTGTGTAACTACAAGGTCTGGGTAAAGTCTAGTCAGGATTTTCCAGTTCTTCATGTATCCAAATCTTCTTCTGGGAGCAGAGGCTGCAAGGAAGCGTTCCCCAGGTCAGCCTTTGGGCTGTGATAACATATTCTCACCCACAGCCTCACTCTCCCAGTTGGATGACTCCTCCTTAGATGATTCTGCATTAATGTCTACCTGGACAACTCAGGAAGAAGCTGAAAATAGAGCAAAAGACTCAAGTTTTAAAGCCATCATCTTGTTTGGTGTGAATATCTCATTTGGACAACATAATACCCTTGCTTTAGATTAGATGAGATTAGCTGGATTGAGCTAATGACATAAAATGAAGTGCACACATTGAAAACAAAAAGGAATTCTCAAACGGATTTGTAATTTGACAGAGAGATATTTCATCATGGTATTTCCTCATGTAGTCCACTCACTTTGGGCCGGGGTTTTGCACGATGTGCTGAAAATTTCTGGTTGTTAGATGCTAAATATTAGGACTACTGATAAAAGAAATACACTAATTGTCCTGCCACACGTACTGAGGGACATGAACTTGAGAGAAAGAAAAGACAGCAACGTCTGCATAGTCTCTTCCATAATAACTTCATTAAATGCAAATAGGACTTCAGGGAGGATATTCATCATGGTAAGAGGAATTATCACAATATGGTCTGAAGACAATTGTGCAAAAGTGTGTTGCAACATTTGAAGGAGAATGGAAGGAGGTCTTAGTCCTCATAAAATCTAAGTACTCTTAGCTTTCTGCCCCTTGGTTTTCCTTAACAATATTTTAAACCAAGCATATTTTCATCAGTTATAGAAGATGTGCTTTAAAATTAAAAAAAAAAAAAAGAAAAATATATTTTTTAATTCCCTAGTTTAGCAGTATGATTTCTTAAGACATGCATATAACTTCTTTTTGCAAAGCTATCTGAAAGGGGAAAAGTCACAGGAAACTGGTTTATTCTGGAAACAGCAGGTAGTTTGATCTATTTTTACTGCAGATCATTTCCCAGGACACTGTGATTCTTATATTTTTAATCAAATGTGTGAATCGAAAACTGTGGTGTGACCTTTGGAAAAGACACTGCAGGACATCAGCTGAAGCTGTGAATAGTTTAAGTGCAAACAGGAAGTTGACTCAGTTGTTCTCTAACAAAAGACTGTGGTAATTTATGGAGTAGGAATTGCAGTTTCAAAACATTTTTAATTGCTGCATTTGATCTGCTATGCAGCATTGTGTGGCAGCAGCTAAGAATGAAATGTCAGTGCCTATGTTTCAGAATAAATTTATACAGTGTGAAAGCAAAGAACCCTGTTGATTCCATCTTTTCTTTCTCTAAGTATTTCAGATTTACCTGAATTACTTTCAGGTTAAACAGGGAGTGAAGAGGTTCTCTCCTCTCCTCTCCTCTCCTCTCCTCTCCTCTCCTCTCCTCTCCTCTCCT
>VWZN01015660.1:274454-298948 GCA_013396955.1 Regulus satrapa | reverse complement strand
CTCTCCTCCCCTCTTATAAAGCATTTAAGTAGATGCATAAGATTGACAATATTATGTCTATTTATGATTAAAAGAAAATTTAATATATAGGAGGAATAAAACTTGAAAAAACATCCTCTTTGTCATATTTTATAAGAGATGATTTTAGAAAAAATCCAGAAAACCTCTCCAGGGCTACAATTATGCACTCAAAGTCTCCTGAAAAGTTTATAAAACATAAAACTATTTCTACAGCATACCTTTAAAAGCCTCACTCATTTACTTCCATAGAGGGCAATATACCACATCAGTTGGTGCATGCTGCCTTTTGGCAATGTCTATGATATATACTGTGGGCATCCAAGTCTTCCCATAAACCACAACAATGAGACATAAATCCTATGTGAACAAACTCCTGAGTGATTTCTAGAGGTATCCACTGATTTTTAATGGCAGATAAGCTACCAAAAAAACCCTGATTCTGTCCCAAAATGTGTTTTAATTTTTTTAAATAAGGAGAGAATTTTTAAGATAGTTGCTATTAATTATCGAGAAGATGATGACTTTTCTGTGGCTAGACAAACTTTTATGTTCCTACATCAGTCAGGAGCTGTGTTTTGATAGGATCACCACAAAATGCATGTAAACATTAAATATGTAACATCAAGTATTTATGTATTTTTGCATACTTGTCATTCTGAATTTTCCCAGAGGAGCATGAATTAGTTAATTTTTTCCTTATTTTTACTGATGTTTTTTACAAAGAATGGCTTTTGAAACAAATAAACAAACAAACAATCAAAATCAAACTTTTCTTTAATGTAAATGTTTGGTCCTGTATTATCAATTAGTAAATAATGAGAACTTTGGCAAGAAATTTTGGAATTTTGCCAATTGGGTTATTTGCAATGTAACACAGCAGTTAGGACCACAAGCTTTTATACTTGTATAGAAATTGCTTAGCTCTCAATGGACAAATTTTACTTGGAATGCATTATTCAGAATTAAAGATATTTTTCAAAAATATTCTACTAATACTTGAAAGAGAGAGCACAATTTCATTGCTCATCTTTTTATATCATATTTATTATTAATTTTTTTTCCTGTTTATGTTTTGCAATTAAAAAATCTGTAAAGCTCTATCTTTTCATTATGGTGTACTCTATTGTCTCTGTAATCAAAACATCTAATTTCAGAAATGTCTGTTCAAAACCTTAACAAATCAGTTTTAAATGCTACAGGCTATTTACATACAGCAGTAGAAACATTAATTTTGTTTTAGAGCATCTTTCACATGAAAATTCTGTAGTGACAAGAAACTCATGAGATAAATTTTTATCAACAGTTTCAGACTTGGATAAAAGGATTTTTGGTAATTTTTTCTGTACTTGGTCTTAAGGAAAGAACTGGAAGCCATTTCATTTTTTCGCAATAAGAAAAGGACAGTGAAGAAAACTGACAGCCGGAAAAATGAGATGAACTACTTAGTAATTTTCATCTCGTAAATAATTGTCATGATGCTGAGGAAAGGTTTTTCTCCAGATGAATAAATACAAAACAATACATCTGCATGTTTTCCATGAAAAAGTCACAGCAATAATTGCACGCGTTGTCAGTAGCCAGGATTCTCATTTTCAAAATCCTGACTGCAGTGAGAATTTTAATAAATGAAGCAAAGAAAGAAGTGCAAAATGCAGACCCAAGCCTTTGACTGTCCCCTCATTTTAAAGAGATCACTCCCAGCCAAGGACTATTGTTTGTGCCGTTATGTTACTGAAGGGAAATTCTGATGATTTGTGGCTTAAGGCTGCTTCCCAAAATTTTCATGGAACAATAGAAATGAGAATTCTCAGAGAAAGTAATCATTAGACCAAAAAGTCCCCTGTAAGTGGCACTAACAAAATGTTCATGTGAGGGGGGAATAGTCAGTCCCCATTATAGTGGTGTTTTTCTGTTGTTTTTCTCTTTTTTGGCTGGAAGAGTTCAAACTCATAAGGCAGAAGATTTAATTGATGTATCAGACTTCAAAAAGAATGCAAATTTTTCACTGGAGATTTCCAAATGAGGTTAAAATTCCTTTCCTATAGATGCTGCTACAGTTCTGGACCGATCAAATTATTTCAGAACCTTGCTTTTCTTCCATGCTTATCTTCTTGCTTCCTTTTATTCTTTCCCTCACATCTTGGTCATCCTTTTCTGCCCAGAGTTCTTTGCCCTTTGGGTAAAGCACTCTGAGATACTGGACAAGAAGTCAGAATTGCTCAGTTAGAAGGAAGGATCTGTTCAGAAAAGCCATCTGTGCCTCCATCATTGAATTCTGATAAAATCTGATACTGGAAAATAAGGCAAGGTCTGTCTGAGGTTGAAAGCCAGTTTTGGTGGTCACAGAAGTTTATGTTCTTTAGCCCTATTAAGTTAGCAAAATCCACATAATAAGGCAGGGTAAATATAATGGAATTGCCTGGACATTTTTTCCAGTGAAATTAATTTGTAAGTAATTTCATTTTCAGAGAAGTGATTTACTAGTCTAAAAACTCTGTTTTAGCTCTTGTTGAATAATGCACTTCAGAATCCACATGTCTGGGACAGGTTCATCAGACTTGTGACAATGGACTGCTCTCACACTTTTGCAGAATCAGGAGTCTTCAAGTCCCAAGTGCTTTTGCTGGAGCAGAGGTTCCTGAGTTACTCTTCTGCCTCTGTGTTTGTGATGTCTGGAGTCTGAAGTATCTCTGTTGGAGGTGTGGATTTCCTATAGCCAGAGTGTTCCCTGACTGAAATACTCCACTCTATTTAACTTGCCAAAACCTTTCAAAAGCTGTGAAAGATCAGTTAACATTTTTGGAACATGAGAGAGAATAGGAAATAGCTGAAAAATGTAAGTTCAAGGTTGATTTTGGAGAGCAATCCATGGAAGGCTGATTATACTTTAAACAAGGAAATAAATAGATAAAAACAAAACAAAAGCCACAACAAAACAAAAAGCCAAAACCACAAACACAATATGAAAAAAACAAAAAGCAAAAACCAGAAAACTACTTACAGCTACAAAATATTATTTTTTATTACAGAATGTGATATATTAAGAAAAAAAAAAAACCCACTCACTAGACAGAAATTCCATGTTTCAACAATTTCAAAACCATAATATTCACCAAGGAAATGGGCTCTTTATGAATAATAGTGTGTGACTAGGAAAAGAGAGGACTGCTTCTGTGTGCAGTTGGATCTACCACATTAAGTCTTCAAGTACCTCCCATCACGGCGAGATCCTACTGATTTGTCAGACACTATAGAATTGGAAAAAGATGACTTTAAGTTATCTTGTGACTGTTGCCTCCGCCATGGAGTCCCTTAGTGAAATACCTTTTCAAAGAATATCTCTATCCCTCCTACTGATCCTAAATGTGTTGTTTACATTAGTAAATTTATAATGCTGACATTTAGCATTTGGCAATGGAATATAATGTTATTTAGGTTAATTACACTTCCTATACACTGTGACAAGCACTATAAGATATTGTCTGTAAAACAGCTGGGACATTTTGTGGGGGTTCTCAAAACCCTAAATCTCCTATGAGATGTGAACAACACTTAGTGTGGGAAATGCTTTATGGCATTATAGGATGATGTGTTTAATTAAGTGCCATATACATACACTTTGCACTCCCTCAGCCCCATTACAGCCTGTTCCTTGCTACTGAATGTGCTTTTTACATTAAGAGAGATTCAGCACTTGCAGAACAACTTAAAGCAGTCAATGACTTATGGACTGGATCCTGCTCCTTTGAAATAATTGGAGTGACTTCCATTGACTTCGACAGGAATTGGATCACGGCCCCCAGCAAGTAATTTCAGTTCAGCAAACCTGCACAGATTGAAGAAAGGTTCTTGAAGCATGTGAAAGTCCCAAAGCTGAAGATTTGTTAAGAAAGCTTTCTGAATCACTCTGAATAAGTAAGGAGTTTGAGTATATGTACCTTTCTGGAACAAACCCCTTAAATTTATTCAAATAACGATGCCAAATAAAAAGGAATAAAATAGTAAATATTGAAATGTGCAGGGAAAGAAGTCATGATGCTTTATATAGATTTTTTTTTACATAAAACATTTAATCTAGATTTAAATTAAAAAAAAAAAAAAAAACCACAAAACATAGAAACTTAAGGCATCCACTGAAAGATGAGTCTCTGGACTTAGTAGTTTTAGAAACAGAAATGACAGGATTTAGCCAGCCCAAAAATGAAGCCCTTAGACAGAAATGAGAAAGGAACAAAGAATCATAGGTTGTGTGTTCTGAGGGTCTCAAGTAGGTCCTCTGCTGATTGTCCCTTCCTCTTGTGAATCCTTCATTTTATTTTGACTTTATTTTTGCAGCCACCAACTGCAACTGATTCTGCAACTGCAAGTTGGTCTGACAACCAAGGTGAACAAAAACAGTTAAAAAGCTGTTAAATTATTAGAATTTCTGTTCAGCTTCCTTTCTACCCCTAGAAGTATATAAATGTATTTCACTTATTCCTATGAACAGACTCCCTTTGTTTTATAAAGAAGATACTGGGGCAAAGTCATGCCATGCACAATTTTATACTGGTCCTTTGTAGTGACACAAAATGTCTTAAGAAAACCAGACTATTTTATACATGATGACAATCTCATTTTGAATCATGATTACTCTCTTTTAAACAAGAAACAATGAGAAAGGTAAAGATATTACAAGTCTTACTTATCAAAAAAAAACCTAAATAGTATATTTCATCACAAAGTGATTAAATAAACGACTGTTGCTCCAACATTAGGAAAATGATTCAGCACTCAAGCATTTTATCGAAAACTAAAACAATTATTCACAAGTTGGCACAAATTTAGAAATGTATTTTTTTTAACCATAATGCCTGAAATAGAATTTGCTTTTTTCCATAATAGAGGTAAAAGAAGAAATACATAACCATATGAATCTTCAGACAGGCTTGTGTTTGAGTACAGTGGGATTGCATTTTTACAGAAAATAATTATTATGTGAAGTCCATTAGGTCCCTGATAATTGTGGAGTCTAGTTGGAGGATGTTTGAAGATCAGTTTAGAAGAATGAGAATGGCTCTATCCATTAGACAATAACTTCCCTAAAAAATCAGCTAAGTAGCTCCCCACAAAGCATCTGAGCTGCCTAAGCCTACCTCCAAAGTCAGTAGACAGTGGCATCTCAGTGGAATATTGCATAAATTCCATATATTAACCTAATCTGGAAATAATTGTGTGACACAGTGCACAAGACTGTCCAAACTCCTCTCTGTGATTTATGCGTCCACTGTCATATAAAGCTGGTTCTTTAAGGCTTGTTGTTAGATTTCTATTTGTTTGTTTATTCTGACATTGTAGTTTGTTAGCACTGTAAAGAACAGGGTCTAGAGCCTCAGGGGTTTTCTGCCTGTCCTCCAGATTTTCCTTTCCTCAGGAATATTCTCCAGGAATTGAAATCAAACTCTACTGAAAGGTGGAATGAACCAGAAGAGGTAGACTCCATTGCAATCCCCTTTTGTAGACACTGTTCCACCTCTCCTTCTCCCATTTATTCTGCTCAGTGATGCACCCTGTCATAGGGACAGGGAAGGTCAGAGCCTAGCCCAAGGGGGAGCAGACAGCTACCCCAGCCAGCACCCTCAGTGCTGATACAAAGGACATTACCAGTGCTTTTCTTTATTTCTCTTCTTTTCTCTCACTTATCTGAAGCTGGGGTCAGATCTTACTGCCATGTCTTAGACTTGCACTCACATCACGTGGGGTTGCTTCCTCAGCAAGACCATTAACCTGACCCAAATTTAGAAAAAAATTATTTTTCCTCCTTAGGGATTGGACACAAATGTATTCTGGCAAAAGTAAGAGAAGAATAGGAGGGGATAATAATGAGGATATGGGCAGTAAGTCAGACTTGCTGTACCATGAGAAACACTCTTCTGGTGTTGAATGTAAAATAACTTCCTGTTCTCAAATGTAAACATGGCATTTGCCTCTTAGAGAGGGATGGAGATTCACAAAGACCTTAGGCCATGCTCAGCTGCCATCCCTGCATATTCTACCCCTCCATTCCTGCATGCTTGGGGTGTGAAAGGCACATAATAATGTGTTATAATATAATATATATTTATATATTTTAAAAATATAATATATATGCACATATAATATGCTCAGGGTGTGAAAGAACAAATAGAGAGGTCAACCCAAATGGCTCACAGAGAGGTCCTGGCAGACCTTGCTTGAGTCATACAAGTGTGGATTAAGTACAGAGATCTATTTATTTTTTAGGGCTTCTTGTAGATAAAATAAATGTGAATTGATCTAGGTTTCTTCCATACTACTGCAAGGGTCCAGTTTTTGTCAACTGGAAAGTTGATTTTAGGTGCATTTTAACAGGACTACATGGGCAGCCTATAGGAATTTTTTATTTCAATCAGGCTGCAGCAAAGAAGACTATGGTCTCCATCATTCAAGACAGTAAAAGACCAACAAAACATGTTATAAAATATTGTTTCTAAAAGTAAATAAAAGCTACATGAAAATAGTGAAATCCATCTAAACAAGGAGGCCTCCTGATAGCTTAGATGATGATTCCAATTTTCTGGTAAATTAGAAGAACAAAGATGAGAAAGCAATGGAGCAACAGTGGCATGTAAAAAACCCCAGCTTTAACAGATGAATAAAAAGATGTGAAGATGGGATATTATGCCAGTTGCCATACTTGGCAGGGATAATGTAACAGTACTGCTGGGAAGACAATAAAACAGAAAAGAAAAACAGTTTTCATTTCAGCTGCCAGGCTTACCATTTTTTAGGGTTTTGCAGTGATGCAAATTTCTGTGCTTCTGATCCTGAGAAATAAGAGAAGCAGAGAAGCAGAGAGGACAGGATGATACAGAAGAAGAGTACAACAGCAGCATTTCTAGCACCAGCTTTGGTCCTGGGGGATGGTTACAGCATGAGCCTTGTGCCCTTGGTGTAGCTCTCAACCTTTTCTGTCCTTGTCTTTAACTCTTCCTTTCCAACCTTTTCTGTTTAATTATAATCTGGCTTAATTTTGCAAAACATATTTATTTATTCTATTTTCTTAATTTTCCTATTCTTTTGTTGTTGTTGCTGTTGTTGTTGTTGTTGTCCTTGTTGTTGTTGTTTTTATTGTTGCTAACCCTGTGACCAGAAAGGCAGCTAACAGCAATGTCTTAAAATCTTGACACCAGTTCAAGCCTGCCAGGCTCTTGGAGCAGCTGATAAGATTTTGTGCTGTGCTTGTCTTTCTCCAGCAACAAGGTTACAAATCAGAGTCAACAGTACAAATAGAAGTGTTTTGCTTTCTTCTTTTTTTTTTTTTTTCTATTTTTTTTTCTATTTTTTTTTCCCCTTTGGCTATTTTCCCTATTCTCTTTGCATATGTGCTTCTCCTGTTTTATTTTCGAGGGAGCAGGCCTATATTCCATTAAAAGAGAAAACAAGTACAGCTCCAGCCATCTCAGGTGCTTTTTCACTTTATTATCCTCTCCCAAAAGGGACGTTAATATCATCTTAATACTGTATAAAAAGACACTATCTACCAGGGAATTTTCCCCATAAAAATGCTCTGCAGCTAACAGAAAGGGGAATAATGGATGCTGCTAAAATGAAAGTCTCCTTGAACACTAACATAACAAATACATAATTACCTTGTCTTCTGCAATTTTCATAAAAGATTTAAAAGATTTTAATACTGATGCTTTGCTGTAAGATTCAATGGCCACATTTCTGCCACCCCCTTCTCATGGAAGGTGTGGCCATTCTGAGCTCTGCAAAGAGAAAAAGAAAAATTAATGACAGCACCTAAGTTTGTTTGAGGTTTTTTTTGTTTGTTTTTGTTTGTTTGTTTGTTTGGGTTTTTGGGGTTTTTGTTAATTTGATTTGGTTGTGGGGTTTTTTTTGTTTGGTTGGTTTTTTTAATTTATTTTGGTTTCTAGGGGTATTTACATTGTAAATATATGTAATTTGCCATCTTGACACATGAATTTCTATCTTTTTAGAGAAGCACAAGACTCCTTCAGGTCCTTAGCTGGGGATGGTGTTACAGCTTGACACTGTTCTCTGCAGAATTGATTATCTCCTCTCAACGTGGCCGGGTGCAGATGAGCAGGTCCCATTGTAGGGTGGCAGTTCATGGGCCAGAGAGGTTGTCAGGCATCACTGGCGTCTGTGGTGTTTCAATTCAAAACTCTGCATTATCTCTAATGGCATAATAGCAAAGGGCTCCTTGGGATGAAGGGAAGGGAAATGTGAGGCTGTGTCACTGTCACTTGTGACAGCATGAGGTTTTCCTACTGCGTAAAAACACAGGTTATCAGCTCAAACCTGAAATAGAAAATGCTGATATTTAAGAAAATGCATGCTATAGACACAGAAGCTGTTGGAAAAGCAGGAAAAAAGCCCATCAAAATAGTTCTGTTTTTCTCTTGTCTAAGAGATGTTATGCATAATGATATGTGTTTTCTTTATCTTCCATTTTTGGAAAGACAATAGAAAACTGCACGACTTAGATTCGTCAGTTAAGAACTTTTCAGTGCTGGAACTCTTTCTATCAGAATGTCTTTCTCATAGAAAGCATTACTTTGTCCTTTGAAAAAGGGCTAGCAGCAGAAATTGGTAGGGCATAAGTAAAAAACAAGAGTTAATAAGCAGTAATTTGATATTTTTACAAGAGGAGCTGTGTCCAAAAATGAATATGAAATGTTTTATTCAGTCAAATCTATCCCATATAAGCTTTTACAGTCATCTATCCAGTCTCCAGTGGAAACCAAAACTGAATATTGATTGTGTGCTAATATGATTTACATATAATCACACACATGTACATTTGTATGCATGCAACATCTGTGAAATTCCCTAAATCTGACATCCCACATGGTTGGTGGTCTGCAGCTCAAGGTCTTCCACACCCACAGCAGGCTTTCACTGAAGTATTTCACACTAAAAGTAGTGATCACTGGGCATTAATGATGTGATTGGCAGACATAAAAGGCTGTATGATACATGCAAAGCATAAGCAGAATCAAATTAATTAAAATAAAATCAGGGTACAGTGACAATTGAGCATATTTCTATGGCGTTTTCTGGTGGAGATGGTGGATAGGCAAACCTGTCCATCAGTTCTTCATCAGAGGAAACAGGAAAATTCCAGCCTATGGCAAAAATATGCGCAGACTCCACTGATCTGTATATTTATCTGTGTTAGAGAGAGATGAGGAAACACGTGACTAATCAATATGTTGAATCAGATGCCAGGAAGAGTTAATTTTTAATGTCCTTCTCCCCTGGGCTTTTTAAATTGGGAAGGGATCCCAAAGGTACCCAGCCACGTAATCTACAGTGGAGAAATTGGGGCCCCAAGACAAATTTTAAAGCACAAGGTGGGAAGATGAACTCACTTCTTTCCATACTCACTGGGGTATTCCTGGTCAAGCTGAGCTTCTGCAGGCAGGAGCTGTAAAGGATTCTAGGCCCATGAACTGCCATCTCAATTGCTTATAGCAGGTTGGGAAGCAGGTGTCTCTGTGCAGGGATGCTAGTCTTTCCAGGATTGCTTCCTTTGTCATCATCTCAGTCCCTGAGTGTGGGGTTTTTTTACAGGAAAAAGTGTTTACATTAACAAATTGGACCAATATTGATATATTTTTACAAAGCAAAGTTTGCAGGTAGCCAGCATGTGATCTTTCTGAGTCAGATATTTCCCAAAAAGTCAGAGAATGGAAAAGATGCCTGAAATGGGGTCTTGATATTAGCTTTTAAGATGTGAGGTCGTGTTGCTTGCCTTTGCAAAGGATTCCAACCTTCCCTCCCCCAGCATATGTTTATCTTAGGGCTGTAAGACCTCAGCATTCATGGTAAGTGGTCTTTATAAATTGCTCAGAGGGAGTAATGGATTTTTGCAGTGGTCTATTTTCCTCTGCAAGTCCAGGGAAATTCCTGCTGGCAGTGTGCACAGCACATAGCTCACAGTGAGCTCTGAACCTATATTGGCGAGTAGCTGAGACTGAGCTGTCTGTGCAGTACAGGACCAGCAACCTCCTTATTGAGGCTGGACAAGGATTTAGCACAGCAAGCCTAAACTAATGGAACAGAGGCTCTATGGAATAGAAATATGGAAAGTACAAATCATTTATTTTCCTCTGAATTTCTACAAAATGCATAAATAGCTCTAGCTGGATGCAAAACTTCCCATGCTGCAGTTTGAATACTAAGACAGACATCCACTTTTCATGGACAGTTGACTATTTTCCTCTACTATGTATTAAAAATGGTATCAACAAAATATATCACAATTCTGCGATTTTTGGGATCCCTCTGTCACTTAGCAGGTGTTGTAGTTAAACCCCACATAGCCACCCACTCACATCCTACAGGGGGAATGGGGGAGAGAATCAGAAGACTAAAAGTGAAAAAAACACATAGGTTGAGGTAAAAATCATTTAATAGGCAAAGCAAATGACACACATTCAAGAAAAACAAAGAAAGAAATAAATTCACCTCTTCCTTCAGCCATCCCTAGAAAAGCTGGGCTCCATCTCATGTAGTGGTGACTCGGGAAGACAGACACCATCACTCTGACTGTCCCTTCTTTTTCCTTCTTCCCTGAGCTCTATGTGCTGACCATAATGCCATATAGTCTGGGATATCATTTGCATCAGTTGGAGTTGGGCCCTGTCCTCTCCCACCAATTTCTTTTCCCCCAACCTCCTTCTAGTGGAGTAATTTGAGTAATATAAAAGAACTTGACACTGCATAAACACTGCTCAGTAATAATTTAAACATCAATTTCACATAAAACATCTTATTAAACAACAATAATTAAAACTGTGTTACGTATCTATGTGTTATGTATGTGTGTTATGGAACTACGTATCCTGTTTTCAGCACAAATCTAAACCATACTCCCATAAAAACTACCATGAAGAAAATGAACACAAGCCCAGTCAAACCCAGCACAAGAGATTCTCCCTTTCTGGGACCTTCACTTTAGTAAATTAGCAGCTGCATGTGTGGACCTCTTTTCATGGACCCTCAGCATAAGGAAACTCAGGAACAATTCAGAAAGTCCACTGAGATGATTTAAGAGTCATTCTGAAGAAAAGAAAAATCTTTTCAGCTATCCGAAAAGGACAAATCTGAAATCACTGGGCTGTGAAGTGCTGGTTGGTCCTTTCAGAAATGCCCATGCTCTTTGGGGGCCTTATGATGAAAGCTTCTTCCAGAACTAAGAATATTTTGGCTCTTAACAGCACAAGAGTTTAGCCTGCTTTGCTAAACACAGGTTACTTATCCTAACTCAAAATGGAAAATGCTGATAATTTGGAAATTATATAATTTATATACAAAACCTGGGTTAAAAAATTGTGATATATCTATGTGTGTTCCATATCTAACTAGAATCTAATTATTCAAAAAGAGAAGAAAAGAAAAAGCAGCATCAAGCTATCCAGCTGTGAGTGGCCTGTGACTCCTTTTTGTAACACAGAGGAGGTTTGTCCTATGCACTTTCCATTTGGAAGGAAAAATATTTTGTAATTGTCCACAATTATTACAAGTCAAATCATCATGCTAGAACACATAAATTTGATTTTGTTTTAGATTTTATAAGGATATTTATTTCTTTTTCTCTACTTTTGTGTTTATCTTTTCTTTTTTTAGGAATCCACATTTGAAATAATTTAAAAATATAATTAAAATGCAAAATTATACTCGATGGAGTTTGTTAGAAAATGTGGAGTCCTTCTGCTCTGGTTTATTTGCTCTCAGGAATATGATTTGAATGATAGGTTCCATATGATGAATTTAGATTGACAGTAAAGCACTGAAGTTCTGTTTCATTGTGGTCAGCTCTTCTGTCCAAGTTCTGTTTGAGAGAGTAAGAAACCAGACTGTTCAGATTTTAGCAGAAGGCTCCAGTCTGTATTTTTGTAGTTTCCTCCATGCAGACTCCCATTTTGAAGTCTATCAAACTTGTCACGGTTGTCTGTCTCTGCAGCTCTGATATTTTCTCTTGCAAAAGCCAACAGGAGAACATGGAGATGTGAGTCTTTCCTTCATAAATAATTTCACTGCAAATTTAGTGCTGACAATAAACGAGACAAAGGTATAATGATGAAAGTAAGCACTTTGTTTAGTCATGTGTGATAAACCAGCAATGATAATTCAAATCTCCTAAAGTGTAAATGCTTTTAAACCTGACTAACAGGAGCCCTCTCTATGGATGGACATTTCTGGCACTGTGGCTGTGCTTTTGTGCAAATTGTACAAGTATTTATTGGGTGGTGGACGTGACACAGCAGTTGATGATACCTTATCTATTATCAAGTAGGAAGAGACAAATAATTTTACGTAATTAGGTTATTATGCAACCATAATGTAACCAATACTCTCAGTCAGTGGTTGAAGGTTTGGGACACGGAATGAAAAAGATCTATATTATTGGTGGTACTGTGAGTAAAATCTTGCTAATTAATGTTTTATTTAACCTCAAAAAAAGTAGACTACTTAAAGACTAAGTTAGACCACCATGTGATTTTTAAACCCTCTGGGGAACAATAGGAACAGAAAATACATAAAATATTGTATGCATTATATAAATATAGACATATATATGTATGTATGTATGGATGGATGCATTTTATATATATAATTACATTTTTAATTTTTAAAATAATTATTATCCATTTCTTTGTTATTTAATTTATTTTAATTTTTTTTTTTTACATTTCCAATTTGAAAAAGTGGAATCAAAAGAGAAGAAAAGCAGTGGAGATGAGGAGAAGCAATAGCTACTAATCACAACATTTTTTTTACCTTTTCATTGAAAATAGAAAAGAAAATTAAAGCATTTCAAACCTCAGAAAATGATAGTTTTTCAAGAAAAAAATGCACTAATGCAAGAAATTTCTAGATCTGTATCTATATTTTTATTGGATTTTATTCAGATGTCAATTTGCTGCATCAGCTGAAATTGCTGTCCACTTCAGCAGCTTAGTGAAATGAGGGAATGAAAGGGAGAACAAAGATAAACTCCTCCACAAAACATAAAGAGTGTGTCATAGTATATGTTTATTTTAAAAAATCCGTCAAAGAGAAACATGAGAAAATTGGAAAAATTTGTAAAGTCACCTTTCAAAACTTATAATGTTATGATTTCACCAAAATTTTAAAAATAATGAGCTACTCTCTTAGCAGTAAAGATGTGTATTGACTCTTGGCTACATATCTAAGCATTGTCCACATTCCCTATACATTTTACCATTGACTAAGGACAATGTATTTTAAAAACATCGCCCTGGGGAGAAAAAAAACCAAAAAAAACCCATAAAAAATTTCTCTGCTTTCTTTCAAAATCCAAAAGGATTTTGACAATTCTTTCTGGTTCTATCCTCAGTCTATTCTTTACAGCACTCTTCAGCACTCTTTGTGTTCACCTAAATGAAAAAGGTATTAGCTAAAATAAATATTTTAGAATTGCATTATCATAATGCTTTCACAAAACTATCAGAGGAATTGAGTTGTAGAGTAACTTCCAGAGGTGGAACAAAGGCTCCTTGAGTTAACTAAGTTTTGGAAAATGCCTGCCTCTCTATTCCTGAATTGTCCTTTGGCACAGTTGCATACACCAGAAAGAAACTGGCACAAAAATGCTGCCATTTTCTTATGTGCTAAATTAAACTATTTCCTTTAGAAACTTCTGACAAGGAATTCATACTTCAAATATATATTACCTCAAAATTTTAAAGAATACTTTAGTTCTGAATTGCTAAAACATTTGGACTGGTTAAGCAATCAGCATGCACTGGTGATGTATGCTGCCATACCATAGAATTCTCACTTCTGTGATGTGCCTGTGGCCTTTGCACTAAGAAAACAAATTCTGCCTCTTTACCTGAACTAAGATTATAATCTTTTGGTGGACATATTTTTGTATATACATTTTGTATATATATATATTCATGCAATACCTCCATCAGTACTGATATTCTAGTGTTATTGGACTGCAAATAAACAATAATATTCCCTATTACACATTTTTCAGGGGGGAAAAATAGTTATGTTTGAAAAATATAACAAAAAGTTTAAATTTCTCTCTCAGAATAATAATCTTAGAAAAAAAACAACTCCAGGCTCGGTAACAGAGGGATTCTGTCTATAATTTTTTACCTGTGATTCCAAGCTGCAGATAAAAGGATATAAATAATGTAGGCATGCATTGTCCAGAGATTTAGACATTTTTAACAACTTGGTTTTCTGAAAATGAATAAAACCCTCAAAACAAATAAAAACTTGTCAGGGAATATTTCTGTATAGAGAATGCATCCTTAAAAATTCATAGGCAGTGATTTCACAAGGAACAAAACTTGTGGAATTTTCAAATAGGTCTTGCCATGGATAGGGAAACAGAACAAGTATCAGTGAGCTGATGCTGTGTTCCTGGTCAGAGTTTGTTATGACCAAAATGGTTTCTGTGGGCAAAGAGGAAACACTCCTTATTCATAAAAAAAGTAATTATTCATTGTGTGCATGAAATCTTAATGGCCTCATCAAGAATTAGTCTTAACTCAGACCTAATTATTATTTTAAAAGAATTAATACTTTTATGATGAAAAAGCCTCAAAAGTAACAATAAAGTTGGCATTGTTATGCACATACTTCTCAGATTCTACCACTTTTCCTGGAGTTATGAGCACACTTCTCTTCCCTGCTTGTTTTTCAGCTCTGTAACCAGGATCTGCTTCCTGTTATTTTTGCATGTTTGCTAAAACTCTTCTACACTTTACTTTTTCTTTATTGGTCTGTAATTCATGTTACAACTGAATTTATTATTTATGGTGGATTTTCTCTAAACTAAGTAGTATTTTTATTTTTTCTCTTTTTTGCTCCTAAGACCAACATGGTCCACCTCCAGGTATGCATTTATTTAACTGACAGTTAGTGGGGTTGCTTATAGAAGCGGGATTTCTAGTGCCAAAACCTGTGCAATTACCCCTGCAAACATTATCCACTACTCAAAGTCTCTGCTATCATCATGGGTTTGTTGCTTTCTATACTACATTATTAGGGTCAGAAGTACCTTGTTCTGCAGAGAAAAAAACTATGTTTTATTCACATGCAAAAAATATTATTCTACCGCACAATAATGAAAACAAACTACAACATATTAGGCATAGCCACTTGGTCAGATGAAAAAAATGTCATAACTTTACACAATATTATCCTGAGAAGTCCTGAAACTTTTCAAATTCAGTGCAGAACCTGTGGCTGCATTAGCAAAAAACATTGATAGATTTCTAGGATGCAGGTTTCCAGGTGTTTCAGGATTCAATCTGTGCATCTCACTGTTCTTGATGGGTTTTGCCTTTTTCATACCCCCATGAAACAGGAATGCATTGTTGCTCCATTATCTCCCCTACTGAAACACTTTGTATGTTACATTACTTTCTAAAGGTTAAACACAAAGTCATGTGAATTAAAATTGAGTGTGATGTACTCTGGTTGAGCATCTTCCCAGTTAAAATACATTCCTGCACAAAGTGAACTGGGAATTTCTCTGCCACCATATATCCTGACTGTGAAACTTAACAATTAGCTATTCATTTCTAAGATATGCTTTTTTGTCTTTATTTTAACATTGCCTTAAATTTGACATGAAAGGTTTTAATGAAGGTGTGAAATACTTGGCAGTTAAATCTAGCATATGCTGTAGCACCTGTTAATTTCAACTGTTCATTTTAAGCTGCTACTTTATTCTTGGCTTTTAGTCTAATTCATGCTGTGATTCTTAGTTTGAAAGAAAAAATCCAAGCTGCTTATATACTCCCTTCTACAGCAACTTTTACTTAATATTTTGTATTTCTGCCATCTTTTTTAACATTGTACATTTGCATAGAAAGGATGTTAAAATCAGGATTGAAACCTCATTCCACAAAACATTAAACTACAAGGTGAGAAAACAAGGAAGTTAATGATGGAAGGTTCATCTTGAATTTTCCTAGGAAAGCTTGGATCATCTCAAGTCATTGGAGGCTCGTGGCAATATCCACCACTTAAATTTGATTTAAACATAGGTCTGATTTCAATGCTTAGTTTTGGATAACATAGAAATCTTTTTGCATTAAAATTATAATTGTAGCAATAAGTATGTGATAAAACTAAAGTATATAAAATGTTATCTTTACTTTAAGATGATGATGAGAATTTTGTTCCTTGCAGAGTTAATTCTTGTGGTAGTTAGAGGCAGCTGGATTAGTTGTGTCATGAAATCTGGGACTGCTCCAGTCAAAATCAGTGAACATTCAAATGAAATAGTGATCCAATATTCAATGTTGATTCATAAGGGTGCTTCAACTGCATTTTACAGAGTAGCCTAAATATGTATCTCTCTTCTGTGTATGTATCAAGTACTTCATTATTCTTTGGGTACAATGCCAAAAGATGAAACCCTGTTAAAATAGGTTTCATAATTATGAGTGAATATGGCTGTAAGGTGATATCATATCATACAGAGTTAGTAGACCTTAAATACATAAACAGCATCATAATACAGTCCTCCTCAAGGTCATTATGCCTTTTTACATTCCACAGCTGCAACATCTAGGACATTAATAATCTGAAAATCCAGGTGTTCCTTCTCATTTCTCAGACAACAGGGACTCAAGACATTTCCAACTCCTTGATTAGGGGAATCAATGCATACTAGCTGTTGAGAGCAGAGCTCAGAATGGTATCACAGGGCTACAGAATAAAGTCTTAGTAAAGCAGGATTGAACTAATGACAATTTTTTTGCTCCAAGGCAAAAGCAACTCCTTTCACTTTATGATCTGTTGACAACTGGGGCATGATATATAGCCAAGAAAAGCAAACCAGCAAATATCTGTATTTAAAGGAAAGGAGGCACTGCTTCCTCAAGAAAAAAACAAAAACAAAAACAAAAACAAAAACAAAAACAAAAACCAAACAACCAAAACATTTCCTTGATGGATGTACTCTCTTTCTCTAAGTGGCATATTGCATGTCAGGAACATTTTCTCCTTTTGGTTCAGTTGTTTTTTATTTCTTTTGTAGATGGTTAAGTCATGCATGAATATGCACATATGTGTGTGCCTTAAATTTTCAGCTCTAGAAATATTTACTGCAGTAGAAGTACTTGGCACAAGTAAAGAGACAGGAATGATGATGGATGGGCCACTAAGTGGGTGAGGAATTAGTTGGATGGTGGCACTTGAATGGTTGCAGTCAATGGGTTGATGTCCTAGTTCAGACCAGTGATGAGTGGTATTCCCCAGGGACTGGGATTGGGACTGTTTAACACCTTGTCTGTAACATGGACAGTGACATCAAGTGCACCCCCAGAAAAGCTGGAAATTACATCGAGCTGTGTGGTGTGGTCAACACACTGGAGGGAAGGAATGTCATGCAGGGGGACCTGGACAGGCTGAGAGGTGGGATCAGGCAAATCTCATGAAGCTCATCAAGGCCAAGTGCAAGGTCCTACACCTGTGTTGGAGCAATCCCAAGCAGAAAAGCATGCTGGCNTATTCCCCAGGACTGGGATTGGGACTGTTTAACACCTTGTCTGTAACATGGACAGTGACATCAAGTGCACCCCCAGAAAAGCTGGAAATTACATCGAGCTGTGTGGTGTGGTCAACACACTGGAGGGAAGGAATGTCATGCAGGGGGACCTGGACAGGCTGAGAGGTGGGATCAGGCAAATCTCATGAAGCTCATCAAGGCCAAGTGCAAGGTCCTACACCTGTGTTGGAGCAATCCCAAGCAGAAAAGCATGCTGGCCAGTGAATGGATTGAGAGCAGCCCTGAGGAGAAGGACTTGGGGGTGTAGACTGACAACTCAATGCCACCTGGCAATGTACACTCACTGCCCAGAAAGCCAGATGCTTCCTGGGCTGCAGCAAAAGCCATGTGGGCACCTGGTTGAGGCAGATGACTGTCTTCCCCTCTGCTCCACTGTCATGAGACCCCACTTGAAGAACTGCATCCAGCTCTCCAACATAAGAATGACATGAACTTTTTGGGGCAAATTCAGAAAAGGCCACAAAGATAATCTGGGGGCTGGAGCATTCAATGTTCCTATGATTTTACTTTTTGTATAACTAGTTCTGGCCTAGTACTTTTCAACAAACTCTTTTGAAAATCAGGGGCTGCAAAAAGCTCCGTTCCATTCTGGAAACAAAAGAAGTGTTTCAATATTGAATGTTAACTCTGTTTGAAGCCATGGTTTAACATGAAATGTAAGAATTTTGCAAATTGTTACCCTGAGTGTTGATTCATGCTGAAAACAAAAAAGAAACACAAGAATGTGAAGTCCACCATGCAAATTAAATTCCTCAAATGTCCCAAGCTACCATAATGATTCTCCTTTTAAAATAACCACAATCCCTGTCTGATGATAGGTCTCACAAATCATAGTTCTCAGATTTCATTACTAATGAAATTTGTCGCATAGGTTTGGCAGCTGTGATTGCCACGCAAATGTGAGCCACTAATTAGATTGATTGTCTATTTGATGCCTGCTGATTAGCTTATGAAAACCCTCTGTATTCCTGACTTCATGATAAAATGTTCCAGACTTCATGATTGCTGATTGATGCTCAGAAAATCTGATTACTGTCTTGAATAGCCAAGTAATGCTCTGTCAGCTTTCCAGGGATATAGATATTCACCTGACAAGGGTGATACACAAGGGTCTTACATTTAGTAATTGGTATTGTATGTTTAAAGTTCTTTCAATTAGAATATTGATGATATTTTGAGCTATGAATGGTAAATGTTTAGATAAGGGTTCAAGGTCTGCAAGGGAAGCCATCAGGTGTCTACTTTCTGACTTTTGACCTGGAACAAGTCCAAGAGATTCAGAGACTATCAGAACCAAATTCTCTGATTTGCAATTACACTAAGAAATACACCTAGTGACATTCCATTCAGCAATCAGATTATTTATGGCAGAGAACAGAACACTACACAAGATTTATAGAACCATTTTCTGTAGTGAGTTCAAAGAGAACAGGTAGTACTGTATGAGGTTCAAATGCCTTGTAATTGTTGTCCTGAGCAGCTGGACACTCCACAAATTTATTGTTGCACGATATTTTTATCCTACACTATTTGTGAAAGTGAATGTGCTACACTTGAGCACACATTTTGTATGTAGGTCTTACAGTTTCATAGGTTAGTTTTCCACCATTTCCTGTAACTGTGAGGTCTTATTTGATAGTTAAGCTTACAGAGGAAGCAGGGATTTGGTCCAATGGAGATATCATAAAGATAACTGAAATCTGAAATTCTGTATACAGTGCACACCTGAGGGTGTGAGAATGATGTTTCTTTCACTATGACTTGGGCACAAATTCTTATAAAGGAAAAATTGTGTTCAATTGATATCTATATTAACAACAAATACACTCTGATAGTCATAATATGGTTGCTTAAAGCAAATAAAACTTACTATTATCCTTCAGAAGAAAAAGTAATTGCATTGTACATATTACTAGCTTGATTCTCATATATTTGGCAGAAATAGTCATACCTGCAAACCAGACACTGTCCCAGACAATTTCCAGTCTGTAGAACAGGCATCCTGAAACTCTTGCACACTGAGGGTGGCAGGACTGAAGGGATGAGAGTGCAGATATGAGCAACTGAGCTTCTCCCTCTGGAAACAGTTCAGTCATTGATTCGCTGTGTAAACCTGGTCAAGTTGTTTAAATATTAGTGTCTTCATTTCTCATGTGTCAAATTGGATATCCTTGGTGAAACACGAAAAATGAAAGTTGCTATATAATCACCAACAACTTTTACTGCTCTGATACTTGCCATCAGCATAATTCTGTATGGCTTCAGTGTATAGTGAAAAAATTCTATCTTAAAAGTGAGTTGCATGGTGTTTTTATAGCTTATAGATTGTCAATGACTATTAAATTATACTGGGAGGTATAGTTGGTTGATATTAGTGGCATTTTCATTGGCTTCATTACATTCGCTTCAAAATCCATTACCTTAAAGAAAATGAATAAAATAACAACATGATACTATGCCTTACAATTCTGTATAAGCAATTATATGCAAATTAATTATCACACCAAAGATCATGGAGTTGAAGTGGTGCAACATTTTGAATAAATCCATTGCAATAATCTTGTTAATAGCAAAACACATTTCAAGTCCTTATTGTCCTTTTAACACTTTATTGTATATGTGTTATGACTATTGATTGAAAAACATGTTGATATTTGTATTTTATTATGACAGAGAGACAGTTATGTGTGAAGCCCAAGATACTTTAAAAAGGCTGATTACATACATTGATTGATGATTGGCTTCAAAATAGTTTTCCTTCCCTGGATGAGAAAAGTGATGGTTTTGACCCAGCTCATTCAATCAAAATGTTAATGCAACAGAAAACATGGCTGCCTGCAGATTCAACAAGCCAGGAAAGAATCTAAATTATGCACCGTTTGTCTCTAATGTATGCTTATGAATAAAATTGTCATTCATTCCCATCCTCTCAGCCAGTGCTGAGCCCCAAATACATTTTTGTCCCATTGCAGTCAAACAAGAGATTCTGAAAGAGAAAAGGAACTGGTTTTAGTAGTTAGTATTTACCTTGAACTGGAATTATTTCTATATTTAAAAATATCATTTTCTTTAAGATGTCCTGGCAGGATAAATACATATGATTATATTACCTTCTGCACAATTTAATAAAAAAAAAAAAGTTCAAAATATATTTACTGAGTTTTCCACATTATAAAATACACTACATAAGTTATTTAAGAGTTTTCTTCAAGTCCCCTTACTATCTTTCCTTTCTTTACCTTTTTCTTAGCTGCTATTTACAGGTGTGTTAAAGTAACTGTAAATCTTTTCCTCACAAGAGCAGGAGTCTTAACTTTCCAACTGAAATGCCTGTGAAGGTAGAAGATAGTCCTTTAATCTAGGTAGGAAACAGAATGAAAAAGTTAGAAATGAACATGAATGTGTCTTGCATAGGAAGTAATAGCTGTTAACAGATTTTTAGCTCCTTATCAACACTGAGATGCATCAATGGTTTTATTTGATGTCATTTTTTTCTGTAATTGACCATTATTTTGCCAACATTTCATTCTATGCAACTTTTTTTTTTTTTTTTTTTTTTTTTTTTTTTTTTTTTTTTTTTTGTGTGTGTGTGTGTGTGTGTGTTTTGGTTTTTTTTTCCTGGGCCTCACAAGAGAATGCAAAACCAAATTAGCAGACTGTTAGGAAAAAAAAAAATTAATTGTCTAGGACACAGAGTCCTTAGAAAAGAATTTCAGGTATAAGTGCTTTGACTATAACTTTTTCTTCACCAGTAAATATGTGCTTTGAATTTCCCTTATGTACATCATCTACATAAATCAAGTTTGATCATCTGTTATCTTTAAGGGAGGTAGAACAGTAAAACAACTTGAAGCACCCACAGGACAACCGTGATCATGATTGGAGATGCCCAGCAGAGTGATGAAGAGCCATGCTCAGAGAGCTCAAGGGAAGGACAAATATGAGATGGGAGAGATGGCATTGACTGCCCATCACTGGAAGCTGGGCTAGACAGACAGGTGGCTGCAGGCTGCAGGTCCTACCAGCTTCTTTCCACCCAAAACTAGTGGTCCAAAACCACCCAGCATGGCTGTCTTATCACTGAGCACCCAAAATAGCCCCAGTTTTGGGAGCTACATGAAAACCACAGGCAGCACAAACCACAGTTTGCATCTCCACACTCATGGTTTAAAAATCATTTCAGATCAGCTAACACACTGAAGGCAAATCTGCCTCACAAAGAGAGCTTGAAACAGAACAAGGAGGCACAGAGATCTCCAGGAGAAAACTGCCATATTTGGCAGTCTGTTGACAGGAGCTAGTCAAGATTTTTCCAGTGTAACAGGTTGCCAGAAGAAAATGCCAATTTAACAACACCTAAATGATTTCAAGAATGTAACAATTTAATTTAAAACCTGGATGGGAAAATTACCAAAATGAGACATTTTGATAAGGTCAAAACATTTCATTTTGACATTTATTTTATGTTATCATTTAATATATAGTAAAAGTAAAAAAAGATTAAGCAACTTTTTCAACTTTATCAGAACTGCAGTTTTCTACCTTATCAAAATGTAATGCTTCAGAACAGTTAAAACAAAGTTTTCTGAAACTTTGTGCCTCATAGGAAAACCTTAGATTTTGACTTTTGTTCCCCTTTAGAAATGAAGGCACATTTAATGTCTGAATTTTGCACGCAAAGAAGTTCCATTTGGAAGACAGTTCTAACATAGTGTTCACCTTTTGATCTTGTAATGTATTATTTCTGAATCAAATGAACTGTTGAACAGCTCTTGACAGCAGATGATGAGGTTGCATTAGACCTAAAGGGCAGAATTCAGTTTTTGATTAAGCTACCTAGGTGTATGAGGCGCCGTATCAAATCAAATTCCACCCAAATGTGTGGAATTAAAATGTAAATATTCATAAATAGATAATAATATTATTAAGGTTCAAGATTCTCAAAGAAAGAATCCTGTGTGATTTCTGGGGTCAGTGATATGGAGCTGTATATACCAAATTAATGTGGTTTGAAATATACTTAACAACAAGGAGGCATTTTATGTGGAATGGTCAGAAACTTCCATAGGTGGCAGTTGCCTATGCAAGATAATTTCTTTGGCAATACTAGCATAATTTTATAATGTATAATGATTTTAATTCAGTTGGTACAACTCTGCAGCAGTACCAACATTTTGAAATATCAGTAACAGGCAGGTGTATGCTTTCTTGTAATGCAATTAATAAACTGAGGTTTCAGACAGACATGATGTTTCTTTTGAAATAATTTTATTATTGCATAAGAATTTTTCTTCTAAAACTTATTAACATTGCAGTGGAAATTCAGGTTGTAAATCAGGTGATTTGGAGTCTATAGTTCAGCACAATGTCTGTCAGTCATCATGGTGATGAGCTCCTTGGAAATTCTTGTCCATTATTTTTCTTGCTTTCACAGTGGTGATCTTGAAAGCATGGCTCTGCTATATATATCCTGCATAAACCTTCAAATCTGCAGGTGTTCCTCAAACTTGCATAAGATATAGTGGCTCTTATTTCAAAAGCAGACAGTTGTTGTCTTCCCTATTGTAAAACATGGGTTTTTAAATCTGTTATTCTCTGGAGGTATGTAAGGAAAGAAAGAGAAGTCACGAAATCAAGAGAGTTTTTGTTTGTTTGTTTTCATTTGGTTTTGTTTGTTTAGTTTGTTTTATTTTGTTTTGTTTTGTTCTTGTTTTTGGTTTTGGTTTTGTTTTTTGAAGAGTGGGGTTTTTTGTTTGTTTTTGGGGGTTTTTTGTGGTTTTTTTTTGGTTTTTTTTTTGTTTGTTTGTTTTCATTTGGTTTTGTTTGTTTAGTTTGTTTGGGTGTTTTTTTTGTTTTTGTTTTTGTCTGAACTAGGAGACGAATGCTGCTAGATATTCTGGGCATCCACAGCATCAAGGATCAAGTAATTCTGTTGAGGGCTGTAACTCTGTTGAGGGCTGTGAGTACAACAGATACCCTTACAGATGTAAGGCTCTTTTTCCTCAGAAGTGCAAGTATCCAGTAAAAATCCCAGTGTCTTTTTCAGCCTGATGACATTCCCAGGAGACCATGGGAGACTGTGTCATGTAAAACAAGCCACTGCATGATTCATTTTGTCATTTCACTTCAAGTAGAGGAAAATGTGCCTTCTGATTTCTCAGCAAACTATGGCCTTAAGTTCAGGGTGTCAAAAAGTAATAAAACCACTTTGTTTTGTTTCTGCAAAGTTTTTTTTAAATTTTTTTTTTTCCCCACCTAAATTTTTTTGTGGTTTGTACTGCAGGCAGCAGAACTGGGGTGATACATCATGTCAAATCATACAGAGATGCTCATGATGTCCAGTCACACCTCACTGGATGCAGCACACTGTCAGGAGGTATTGCATGACAAATTCTATGTCTATATCACTATATGTATGCATGAACAGGTAGAATTGGGGGACTCATTCATGCTTTTGAATCAGCAGCTGCAAGGATAAATTTTTTTTTTCCCTCTAAGGAGAGTAAAATGAACACTGAAAGGATGAAAATCAACAACAACACAATATAGAAAGTGATTCATACTTATATTCTTGGGCTGGAGACGATGTAGAATAAAAGATAGACTGGAAAAAAAAAATTGTTAAAGTCAGTGATTCTCCTCATGAAGGTTCAGCTCTTGAGTATTATTTTGTGGTAGATTTATTGCAGAACTATCACTGAAACTGGCCACCACATAAAATCTAGTGGAATATGTCCCTGCCCATGGGAGGGGGTTGGAACAAGGTGATATTTAAAGAACCCAATCCATCCTATGATTCTTCCTCATTACTTTCAACATTCCTCTCCTCTCCTCTCCTCTCCTCTCCTCTCCCCCCTCTCCCTCGCCCCCCGCC